>VWZS01006027.1:29723-115043 GCA_013397075.1 Rhabdornis inornatus | reverse complement strand
AAAAAAAAAAAAAAAAAAAAAAAAAAAAAAAAAAAAAAAAAAAAAAAAAAAAAATTCTGATTTGCTTATGCTTCTTGGGCTTTAGGACTAATTCTAAAGAGCTTCATCAATGATGTTTTAATGCTTAAGCAGAAAAATAATCTATATATCTGGGATATTGCCTAATTTTTAAAATTTCTATTGGTTTGAAAACAGGCTTTATCTCTTCTTGTTTTTTAGACATTTAAAAGAAATCTAATCCTAAAACAAGTAGGTTTTTTCTTAATTCACATTATTATTAATATTTTGATTATATATATATATATATATATATATATATACATATACCATAAATGAATGTAGTTTCTTCAGATGTTGAAGGTAATTGAGGATATTATGACTGGAAGGCTGTATTCCAAATGATACTTAACATTTGAAGAATTTTGCAAAAAAATGAATGTATTATATGTAAAATCGAAAACATTCACAGACCTATATGTACCTTATACTTGCTCCATTGGTAAAAACCATTGGAGAAAGGTTTCAAATGTATTTAAATTGCAGAATTGCAGAATCATTTAAGTTGGAGAAAACCCCTGTGATTGTTGAGTCCACCTTTGACTGGTCACCACTGTGTCAACAAGCCCACGGCCCTGAGTGCCACACCCAGTAATTGCTTGGACACACTCATGGATGGTGACTCCACCATCTCCCTGTGTAGTCCATTCAGGTGCTCAGCAACTTTTTCCATGAAGAAATTCCTCAGGCTGTCCAGCCTGGACCTTTCCTGGTGCAGCTGAAGGCTCAATTCTTTTGTCCTGTCACTGGTTACCTGGCAGAAGGGACTGACCCCCTCCTGGCCACAACTATTCCCCGTATTGCCTCTATCAGTTTCATGCAGAACTCTTAGGTGGTGCTTGGCTCTAATGTTTGGGCAAATAAGGTGAGTTCTCAAATTAAATCAGCAAGCTTTTTTGGCTTATGGAACTTCTCTCCCTAGCAATCAAACAGAATCCTCAAGTGGCCTTGTCATTGGAGCTATGGGTTGTTCTTCTGTCAGAGAAAGAGCTGGAGAAATGCTGCATATAGCCCCAATTTTTTAGATTCCCCCAGGTTACTGTAAGCACTGGGTGGCATCTTGTCATTTTTGTAGCTGTAAAATTACAGCAAGAGTATCTATTTATTTTCTAGCAATTGGGCATAGAACTGTTGGGTTTAAGTGCTTTTTGTTTTTCTGCTTATAGAAGAATTATAGAAGTCAAGACAAAGACAAAAATGTCCGTTCTTTAGAGTACATACAATAAGAAAAAATAAAAGTGCACTCATTTGGGATTTTATTAAATAAGATTTTCTGGTAGAATAAAATTGTAATGATGTTTTCAACTGAAGATTTAAAGCTTGATGCTTTAAACTTCAGTAAAATTATATCCTGGTAAGATTATTTCTCACACATATTGAAAGATCAGTCTCCCATTTCAGTGAGTATATTGCCTTATACCACCTGCATATCCCACAGCTTTCTCCTTCATGTTTCCTTTCTATTTTCATATCTATGGGAAAGGAATCTGCTCTTCATATTCAGCAAATATGCCTCCTGCTGCTGCCTCTGCTGCCTTAGATTTAGGCCTGTGTTACCATGTCTTTTGCAATGATGCTGAACCATCAAGAGTGTTTTTGCAGTCTGGAGAATCTGGCACAATCCTCCCTAAAATGGACTATCTCAGTCTCACATAGACCCATGTAAATGTACTTATGATAGAATACACCAAGATAACTCTGCTCAGCTTGGAGAAGTTTGGATTCATGCAAAGATGATCAGAATAGCAGGAATATACGAGGAAATGCCAAGTTGGGAGTATTTTTCTTCCTGTTTGACAAGGATGCTCTACTTCTATGACATTTCTAACTAATTATTCCTGTTCTAATGCAGATAACATTCCTTGTTCTTTTCAGTTTTTATAGGTCAGAGATGTTTATCTTCAGTACCCTGTGACACTGTATGCAGAATAACTGTCTATTTGATTTTTGATGCGCTCAGTAGTTACAGTGTCACTAAGGACTAAAACCTACACACAGAGGATCAGAACAAAGTCAGAGTTTTCAGTGAATCAGAGTTATGCTTTGCTAATGCCAAGGAAGCGAAATGATGGCTCTGTTTTAGATATACTAAAGAAAGATTATAGTTTCAGAATTGCTGTCTCCAGCTGTCTCCTGTTTATAGTCTGTTTTGTTCTTTATCATCTGTATGTTCTGAATGTTTTGCTCCCTTGCTTTCAATTTAAACATAGTGCAGATGACTAACAGCATATTGCTGGATGTGAGGCTTTAAACTGACAAATTTTCTCTTTTCATATCCCCTCCAACCCTTTCATTGGATTTCATGCTTTACCTTTGCAAATATTTGTGAAGATCATAAAGGGATCAGGGAGAGAAATGTTCCTGACAAATGAGACCAGTAAATTTTTCAGTGTGTGATTTGTTCTTGGTGTAGTCAGCATCTATTTCACATAAAATAAGGAAGTCTGGGCATTATGAAGCTTACACAGAAGCCAAGATATATAATATTAGGAAATTTGGTACTGGGTGAAGTTACCATACAATGAATATGATGAAAAGTGACCACTGGGGAAACAATCAGTGGGTGACAGAGAGCAGGAAATTAAAACCATTTATTCCCCAATTGGTACCATGCTCAGTATGACACTGTAAAAGAGGACTGATGTGATAACACAAGAAAATCAGTGTGATCATTACTTTTGAGTCTAAACCTAGCTCTGCATCTTGGACCAGTTTTTACTAAATGTTTTATTTCCTGAAATGTTTTAATGAAATATGATGTTTAATCCAATAGTCTACATGTTTATTTTCCTTATAAGAGTTACAAACACAGAGCTAATGAAATAAAAGGTTATTTTATCAGAAAATTGAGGTATCGGGAACTGTGGAAAATAGGATATGTTGGCTGGATTCTCAAGTTTTACAAATTCATTTCACACATGATTTTCTATAACATGGAACCAAAGCAGTTGGAGTGCAGCACTGCAAAATTCCCAGTGGGTAGGGGAATGATCACAAAGCTGGTAAAGGTGACTGTGTCAGAAGTTTTTGTATCTCAGGGATGAAAGGAGATCACAAAAGGAAAAAAAAAAAAAAAACTGAGAAGCATGGTACTGCATGGAAGATCCAGGGCTGTACAGCAAGAGATGGCCTCAGAAAACCAAGTGTATAAGAGTTGCAGATTCAAATTCATACTTCCTTTCTTTTCCTTATTCTTGTATTAAGGAAGGAAAAATGATCTCTACAAAAAGAACGTTATTGCCTATTTTGGGGGATTTCTTTTAAGATGAAACTTTTTTAATGTTCAAAGTCATTGAAAAAATTATATTTCGTACATTAAAAAAAAATAGCTAATCCAACTGCAAATTGTAAATATATGCCTCTTAAAATTAAAAGTGCCACCAAGACAGGTTAGTCAGAATAGGGGTACAAGTAAAATTTTTATATTCTATTGTATATGAGAAAGTGCAGAGGCAGAAAATAAGCTGCCTCAGAGAGAAACACAAATGAACTTAGGTTAAAAACCTCAGGCATTAAAAATTGTTCTTGAAGCGCTTCTTTACACTAATGAAGAATGTGGGGAGAAAGTAAGACCTATCCTCAGACCTGCAGCGAAGTAGACACGTGACTTATCACAGAATTTCAGAAATGCATACCATTTTTGCAGTTTAAATGAAGTGATAATTCACCAGGCAGAATGTGGAAAAGCAGTTCAGCTGCTGCCTCAATAACTGTAGGAAACTGGCAGCTAGAAAGAGAGAATCTATTTAACCCTGTTGAACAGTAAATCAATCATGGTCAGTCACCTTTCAGCAGTTTGCAAAATGCCTTTGGCCCATGACTTATGCAGCCACCTCAAGGTATTTACTGTCATAAATTGACCAACAGTTGGCTCGCATGGGGTGGTATTACACTGGGAAATTTAAAAATGGAACCTGTATGGATCGTCTCAGATCACTACTTAGTAGAAATGAGAAAACAATCCAAGGTCTAAAACAAAAACCCTGTGTCCCTTTACTTAGACAAAAAGGAACCTTAAAAGGAACCTTGAACCTTAAAAACCCACCAAACAGCAATGCACAAAGAAAGCAGAGACAAACCTAAAAAAAAAATGAAACAAAAAGACGATGGATTGAAGCTATGTTTTTTGTGTTCCTCTATGTTCCATGCACAAATTTCATGGGACTGCTCCTTATTGTACAACAAACTTCCATAACTATTAAGAACACCTTTAGTGTTTAAAACCAATAACAGTACTTCTAAGTTTAAACCTATTTAGTTACAAATAGACAGCAGCTCATTCCTTCCAAGAAAATACAGTTATATGGAAAAGTTACCAAAGTCATGCTGCTACATGCTTATACTGTGTTTGCACATGTATGAATTAATGTTTAGAGGAATCTTACATTTTATTACTTTAAGAAGGACCGCCTTTGGAACAGGAACTACATGAGCCTATTTTCTAAACTGTTTAACATTTTGTGATGAAAAAACTACAGTGAGTTTGTTTTTTTTTTTTTCTCCTGTGTAAGTGTGGCTCTTAGGAGACCATGACTCCAGTCAGAGACTGAATATCTGTGGACAGAAAATAGGACCAGCTGGTGCCCTTGCCTGGTACTTATTACATTTTCTTTAAGGTGCTGGTTGGGAGGAGGGGTGGCAGAGAGCTGCACACAGAAGACAAGAAACAGAAGTTGTGACTGGAAAAAGACCCAGAATTGGCTACAGCAGCTCTCCACCAGCTGTCATTACAATGTGCATTGTGTACATTTGCACGGTGTAGAATCTAATTCAGTTTTACAGTCAGAAAAGAATGGCAGGCAATCACCAAGCATCCATCACCAAACAGCATGATAAATAAGCTGTTATTTGGATCATGTATTCAACCCAGTCAAGAGATTTGGACTGGAAAAAAAGCAAACAGAAAAGACAGGATAAAAAAAAGAAACCTCCTATAAAATAAAACAGAAAAACAAAGAAGTATCTTGCCTGCTCCTTTAGGCCTTGGACATTGGCAACTATAGAGCAGCAATATATGATTAAAGTTTATGAGCTTAATCTGAGACTTGCAACAGTACTAGTGTGAAGTAAAACAAAAAGCAACACTTCTGAGGATTCTCTGAGAAGTTTCCAGGAAGGTTCTTAATGCTTAGAACAGTGAAGTATTTCCTAATTATCAATATTATTGAAAATCATCCTGCATTTAAGTAAAGACAGAAAGGGGTAGAAATATCTAAAGAAAATAAGTCTATATTTCAAAGTAGCCTCTGCATTTCTGGCCAATTTTTAGTGATATTCAGCTCTTGAGAAATTCAGAGAGGTGGCTGGTCAAGTGTTTCAAACCATCTATCAATCTAACTTCTAAAGGATATCTGGTGCTTAGGCATTTTATATTTGCTTTGTGTTATCCCTTTGTTTGCAGACACTTAAGCAAAGCTTTACTAATCCAGTCCTATGCATGCATAGAGTGGCCAGACTAACTTTGAAAATAGTTAAACATTGCAGTCTTTTAATACACCCTTATGGAATTTTCAAATAATCAGTTTACTCCAAAATGCTCTTATGTGTTTTGATATCTTGCACTTGACAGGCTAGCTGAAAGTTCAGTCCCAAATTCAATTAAATGAAAAGTCACTAGGTTTGACTTTAGACATATGACTTATGCCTACCTGTACCATGTCACAGATTTTAAGTAAGAAACATTAACCTCTTTCACTCTTATTGAAGTTAACACACATAATAGTCATGTGCTCTGAGCTTCTTAAAAAAACATATGATAAATCACAATTCATCTGTTGCAGAATAATGGCAGAGCCCTGAGGGTGCTAATGGGATTTACTGTCCCTGACTGGCCTCACATGGGATGCTCTGCTCATTTAAGCTCAGCCTATGATATCCAGCCCTGCCTCTTCAGGGGTCTCTGGGCCAGTTCTGTGCTTAGCTTTTCTCCTGTGTGTGTCTCTGAGGCAGAAAGTATGTCTTGTCTCTGGCTCCATCTCCTTCCCTTCCTGGATGCTGTGAAGGGCCTTGCTCTGTTCTTCACTGTTCCATTCCTGCTGTGTCCTCACAGATGGTTTGTTAGAGGTCACTCACTATCTCCGCAGCCAAATATACAAATTATTTTTGGAGCAGACATGGGGATCTTAAATAATTTCAGAACTCATAAAAGCTTGTTTGTTTTTTCTTTGTTTTGGTGTTGATATAAGGATGAGAAGGCTGGAGGGCAGGGGTGAAAGATGGAGAGATGCATTAAACTATTCCCAGAGCTAATGGGCTTGCTACCAACTGTCTTCTCTTTCTATATATTTGCAAATACTGATATTTTTAGTTCAGTAGCCAGAATGAAAAATAACAAACATTTTTGAAGGGTAGGGGGAAGCTTTCTGGCCCCAAATAATTTTTTTATCTTGAAGTTTTTAATAACTGTCTTAGAAAAAGTTATGTTTTTAAAAAATAGTGCAGCGAAAGATTGAAAGTATCACTCTGAGGAAAAAAATACTTTAGCTGTCAAAGTAGAAATATTCTTGGGTTTGCATGGAAGCATTTTTTGAACCAAAATAGTTCTCCTTGAACTTAACAGAGATTTTCTTCTGGGGCGGCATTCTTCAACAAACTTGCAGTATTTACTGTCAGTTTCAGCTGTTGTGCTTTGTTGGGTATGATCAGAATGCACTCTGTTCACTTTTAAAAGATGCCACAAAATACTGAGAGTTCTCCATTATTGCCTGTCTGAGACAAAGTAAATATATCAGGTGTTTCAAGGATTGTGTTTTTTGTTACAAGCTGTTATAACAAGATCATGCTGATGGCAATTGTGGCTCTGAGGCTTACGATGGAGGCTGTGTACCATAATTCACACTTCAGATTAAGTTATTTGGATACAATATCTCAGGGCTTTGCCTATGTGAATTTATGTCCAGCTACTCGATTGCAGATTCTGAAGCCTTTTATACAGAGGCTTTATATAAAGCTAAAAACAATTATCTACATTCTAATATTAGAAAAAGAAGGCACTGAGGTAGTGAAGATACAAATCCACCTCTTGGTCTCACCATTTGTGCCCCAAATTCCAGTCCTTTCCTTGTTCTATTGAACTGGGTGTTAAACACCCCAGCATTTCCTGTCCTACCTGTTATGCCCTTTTCCTCCTCCTCATTCCAGCACCTTCCCACACAAATTTTCCCATCTCAGACTTCCTTCTCACCAGCCCTCTTGGGAGCTCATAAAGCTCCTCTCACTCTTCAGCACTTCCTTCCCATATTTTTGTCCCATATTTCCTCCCACGCTAATCACATCCTTTCTCAGTTTACAGTTTCCAGGCCTGCTCAAGTTCCCTGCATCCCTCTGCTCCTGGGGGCTGCATGCAGATGTTATTCCTTCAGATTTTGCTAACTACACTCTCTGCATGGGCACTTCTTCCCATGGCCTTTGTAGCCAGCCAATTCTCCCTGTTTCCAGGATCTCAGGATGCACAATCATTTCCTCTCCTGGGTTTTCAGAAACCCAGGTGTATTTCATATACAAAATTCAAGACAGAACTCCAAGGGTAGTGATGGGCAAAATTTTAGTCAGAAGTGGACCTAAAAAAGCTATGAAGCCAGTGAATCTTGAAATTATTTATTGTATAACATTTGTGAATGAGGTGGGGATTTATATTTTAACAATATGTTGGAAACAAGATAAAACAGAGTTGTTATTAATAAATTACTCTAAATTAAAATCCCATTGCTTTTCGTGGCTATTTTGCCATTCTAATGAGTATTGCTGCGACCAAATACGTTCGATAGAATAGATTCATTAAGTAAAAAAATAAGTTTTATGGAAATGTAAAAGCCCCATCCTGGTCAGTCACATCACTAACTAGTTCAATAGTTAGAAGTACATTGAGAAATACTTTGGAATATTTACTTCTAAAAGTTGTCTCAGCCGTGCTGGTTTATGCTTTTTCTAGGACATAACTATTGCAGCACATACTCAGCAAAACGCTATTAATTTGCCCTGTGGGAGGGGTAAAAACTATACCTTATTTCCCCAAAATTTCTCCTATGACATTTCAGTTTTGAAAGGACTCAGGAAAGCTTGAACTGTAGGCAATTACATTCTATTTCCCTGTATTTCTAGCCTTACAGAAATGAAGCACACAGTGTGTGTGTCCCTTCTGCCCTCCCCACACCACAATCCCCATGGACATTATGGACACGGATGTGTTCCTGCATCCCGGACTCTGGAATCAGTGCGTGTGTAGGGGAGACACCTGCTGGTGCACGGCCGGATGGCACTTCCCTGCCTGAAAAATGGGCTTTACCATCTTTTTACCATGAAAAACGGAGGTTTTTTTTTTTTTTTTTTTTGTTTTTTTTTTTTTTTTTTTTTTTTTTTTTTTTTTTTTTTTTTTTTTTTTAATTAGAGGCGGGGTTTTTTTTTTTTTTTTTTGTTTTTTTTTTTTTTTTTTTTTTTTTTTTTTTTTTTTTTAATTTTGTTTAGTAGGCTGGGTGCTGAGAAAATTTTTGCTATTTTTGTTTTGGGATGACAACCTCTCTGGCACTTGATATAATCAAGTCACAAAATTAACTTGATGATACGATGGAGGAAGAAGTAATTAGACTGAAATTATATGTGCATTCAGTGAAATACAAGGTATGTATATTTTAAAATGCAAGTGTTTGTTGTGTTTTCAGCTCAGGCAGCCACTAACTCACTGCCCCGTAAGAAGGATCAGGGCCAAAATCAGAAGCATAAAAGCAAGAAAACTCATGGGTTGAGATAAAAATAGTTTAATAGGGAAAGCAAAAGCCTGCAGACAAGAAAAGCAAAACCAAAGCATTAATTTCCTGCTTCCCATGGGAAGTCAAGTGTTCAGCCATCCCCAGGAAAGTGGGGCCCATCATGCCCAATGGTGATGTGGGAAGACAAAACCATCACTCCAAAGTTCCTCTGCTTCCTCCTTCCCCTCTCTTTATATTCTGAGCATGATGTCACATGTCTGGAATATTCCTTTGATCAGTTGGGGTCACCTGTCCTGGCTGTGTCCCCCTCCCACCCTCCCAGACACTCCCACCTTCCTCACCAGTACGGCTGGCATGAAAAGCAGAGAAGGCCTTGGCTCAGCAATAACAAAAACATCTCTGCATTGTCAACCCTGTGTCCAGCACAAATCCAAAACACAGCCCCATAGCAGCCACTGGGAAGGAAATCAACTCCACCCCAGCCAAAACCAGCAGTGTTAGGAAAGAATGTAATGCAGAGACTATCACTTGAGGCATCCTAAACTTGTTTTTTTAAGGAGCAGCAAATAAGAGAATTCAGAGGTGGCAACACGTTTCTTGCTTAAACCCTGAATGAAGATATGCTAATGAAAAACCCAAGTGTGACTGTACAATATGTTTTTGTCAAAGCAAAAATGTCTGTCTAGCAATGATTCCAAGTAAATGTGTGAACTACATGAAAATTAAGGGTATTTTAACAGAAAATTAGAGGATAGGCTAAAGCAGTCAATTTTTTCAGGTGTTGTGCAGGCTGTCCGGGGGAACACAAGAGAATTACAGAAGAGACACTCTGTATAAACGAAAAGGAGGTAACCTAAATTGTCTTTGGCAAAGAACAATACAGTCACTGAAAATATAAGTGGATTCAAACAGGACCTAGTCAAAATTCACGGAAAAACATGCTAATCAAGGGCTATTAAACAGTCATCTGTGTAACAAAAAATAAACATTCAGAACTGTTATTTCTCAGCTGTACTGGCAGAACAGGAGAAACAGAACAACTGCTAGACCTGGATGGTGTTCACACAGACGTTCTACAGCTGATGATATGTCCCAAAGAAAGCACTCTTCCTCCTCCACAGCACAAGGTCATCTTTCATTACCAAGATGTTTATTTTGCAGTGTCTGGGGTTAAAGGGTGTTTAGATCCAAACATGCCCCCTGTAGACCCCCAGAATATTTCTAGATTCAGCTGTTTGCTTCTGCCTTAACATCTGCCCCTGCAAGGTGCTTGTTCTGTTGTCCCCACCATCACTTCTGCACTCACTCATTCAGTGAAATGATCCCTCTGTGGAATAATCAACAAAAATGAGCACTGCTTGTATTAAACTGGACAGAAAGTTTTGAAACAGACCTTTGATTTTCTGCATCTGTTTCTTTCATTCAGTTCTAAGAATAACATTTAGAGGTACTCGAAGCTTCATTTGTGAAACTACTTTGCACATTAGCACTTCTCAAAATCGCCTTCTTATACATCCACAAAGGATTCTAAGCATTCTAAGCATCTTTCAACAATGCTTAAATATTTTTGTTACTGAATATTTGGCTTAATGTGTCATGAAAACTACAGAGTGGATGATTATGATTGATAATAGAGCCTTTATAATTCACTAAAACACATTTTGACCCGCAAATAAGATAAAGAAAATCCAAGCTAATAACAGGAGAACTCTCCTTTCCCCCAGCCAGGATCTTATGTAGTGCTCAGTTAATTAACACATGCTCCTTCTTTTTATCTTGAGGTGCTAGTTAGCATATCTTATAAAAAAAAGCATGCAGCAGCAGCCAAAGAAGCCAAGGAGAGGCAAGGCTTCTGGAAGCCCAAATAAAGTTGACTGTGACATGAAAAAAACATTTCTTTACTTCTCTGGGGGGTGGCAGAAGCTTTACAGGTAACTTTGCTTTGGAGAGCAATTCTGTCCACTCAAATTATATTTATTCACAGGAAAGGTTGTTTCTCAGACTTGAAAATAGCTCTACCATTCCCTTCCGAAAAGCCCACTAAGAATATAATACAGAGCACTCATGATAAAAGCTGTGTTAAGTCCCTTGACTTACTATTCATTTTCAATTATGCTATTTTCGAAGATTTATAACAATATAGATTAATTGAAGTAGATTGTGAATAGCTTGAAATGGAGGAGGGAAACATAGGGAAAAAGAGGGAAATGCCTTTACTTGTTAAGGGATTAATTTATCAATAAATGGCTTGTCCTTTTATGTTAGTACATGCAATAACTTCATGGCAAAATTTCTTCAAGAGGGGGGATTCATAAACCAGTTTGAAGATAAACCTTGTCTCATTAAAATTTTCCAAGTTTTAAAGGCAAGAGTTTATAAATTATGCAATGTATAAACAACATACAAACAAGGTTTTGCTGATAAAACATATTTGAAAAGACATTAAGGGGCACACAGGTCTGCACCAGCTCCTATTGACTTCTCATACAATTTATCGTGCATTAAGTGTCTAAAAGAAGCAAGAACTTTTAAGATTATTAATACAGAGACTTCATAAATCTGCTCACATTTGTGAGTTTTGCTGTTTTGAGACAGCTGAAAAGCTTTTGCATAATTTCCAGAGCTCTTGATCTTAGCAGTGCTGTATGGCACTAGGAATATTGGAAATTCCTCTTTTCTGAGAAAAAGACATTATTTTTTTAGGCACAAAAATAAATAATACAATATTTATTATCCATATTATTCTTCTCTGCATGAAAAGCTGGTTTGTGTTTTTTTTTTTCTTTTTTTTTTTTTTTTTTTTACTATAAACTCTCTATTGTTGATGCATATTTCCTGCTGTGTAAGTGTGAATTCTGGTTTGGGGGCAAATAGTTCAAGGAGCAGGAGCTGAACTTTAATCATCTCTCCATTTTCAGTCTGCTACAGTATGTGAATGTTAGCTAATTCAGCATTATTTAAGATAATGTAGTAGGAAGATTGTGCTTGATTTTTGGGCTAGTTTCAAATAATCATGATAAAAGGAATTCATCAGACTTGGCAAACAAACATCCAGTGCTTTAATATGTCTTCTCCAGGAATTAATTTAGGAAAGAAAGCTACCCAAAACAAAACAAAACAAAACAAAACCAAAATAGTCCTCAAACTTAAACAGTCTCCGCCCTCCAAGCAAACAAACATCCTAATTTCCTTCCATTCCTTCTTCCTTTCAGATTTCTTCTTCCTTTCAGATTTTCACTGTAACTCTTACATTATTTAAAAAGTGTTCTTCAATTATCACCTTATTTTTCTGCCAGAAGTGATGCTGACAGCTGGATAGCTTTGCACCAGTATCACAAATAAGTAATGGGCTATGAAAATAAATTGCTATTCATCTTGCAATGTGATCAGGCACCAGTGAAAACTTCAGTCCACGTGCTGTAGAAATTTTAATTATTTATTTCAGACATTATACCATAGAGGAACAAGAATTCATATAGAAGAGGTAGCTGTGTGGGTATTTAGGAGTACTTTACAGGAACAAGACAGAATATAACATCCAATCTTTCTCAAAAGGTATGAGCAGCTTTTTATTTAAGTCATGGAAAAAGAAATGTAATTAATTGAAATTCAAAAGTAAGCAGATATGAAAGTCTATTAACTATATGAATAAGGAGAAAAGGGATATTTAAGTATAGAAATTATTTTTCCCATTTTTCTAATATACCCAGCTGCAAATTATATTTTTCAAGGGGCATTTTCTGTTTATTGATTTGAAGTTAATCTGTATTCTGTTTTTAGCCATACAGAGATTGTGGTAAAAGTTTTTATAACATCATTTCTACCCTGGCAGTTATTTTGTGATCCTTAATTACATACCTTTGAAGCAAATTCTAGCCTGATAGACCCATTTGAAAAATTACCTGCACAATTGCAGGAAGTAAATTTTGCTGTCCTTCTTTTTTTCTTGGTTGAAAAAATGCCGGAACTGGCTAAGAGCGAACCAATTATTGTGAATACGAACAGGAAACAAGAAAGGCTAATTGTTGTAGAAACATTGCCTTTCTTCACACCTCCTTTTTCTGTAAAAATTGCAAGAGCAATTTTTTGTTCTGAAATGAGAAAAATTCTAGTCTGAGTAAATAAAAAATATATCCCTATGTTGCTGCTCATTTGTGCAGAAAGTTTCTAGTTACAGAAATGATAAACTTTAAACATGTTTTTAATCTAATCAGAAAGCTTATGCTTACTTTAACCTTGTATTTTTATGCCACCCAATAAAGGAAGCTTTTCCTATGATATACTAAGAATTGGATCGCTTTATAAAAAACATCACTCAGTTCAAGATCTGAAATTTTGAATAAGTCTACAAAGCCTTTATAATATTCTGCTCAGACTCAGAAATAAAATATCAATGGCATTTGTATTCCTGCCTGGGACAGTTATTAGAAAAAAAACCATATATTCAGATGCTACAAGATAAACACTTTTTGTGTATAATGGAAGCAAATATACCACCATTGTTACCTACCTTGAATAAGGGCATCTGTATGGCACTGTAATAAGACTGGGAAGAGCATGTTACCTTTTACAATATCTATTGTTTCCACAAATGGTCATTTTTCCTTATCTAAAAAAACTGCAGAAATATGACATTTTGTTGCTTTTGCATGAAATGAAGAATGTTATAGAAGCATTAATAGAAGCTTTTTTTGTCTGAAAAGGAAAGAAAAAAGAAGTCAGTGTCTGGAATCAACAAAATAATGAAGGAACTCTATCCTCAGCGCATATAAACTGGTATCACACTGAGTCCTAAACAAACCTGTTGTTTGACATCATCTTTACCAGAAAGGGGCTATAAATCTCTCCAGATTCAAAGATGAGAGAAAGACAAGGAATGTACCAAGACTACAAAAGATATGTTACAGTCTCTGTAATAATCAGCATGATTGTCTTTGCTATACATCTGTTACTACTTGTGTACACATTTTCTGGAATAATTGTTTTTTCACCTCTCCTCTCTGCTTAACATGTGCAGACTTCTCAGATAATTCTGTGTTCACTGAAAGATCTTTTAGTAGGACCTACATGTTACGTTCAGTAAATTTACGAAGCTTTGAAAACTAGAAATTTCCATGATACAACTGATAAGCAAAATTATGGAAGGCAAAATTCTAGAGAAGTTACACCAAAACATAAAAATGGGAATATCTTGAGTAAAATTGCATAAATAATAAGGCAGTTAAAAAAACCAAAAAACACCCTTGGAAAGCCTATAAAGATGTCAAAAAATGGGAACCAAAACTTGATGCAGGACATAAAGCATATTTTTGGTCCCAGAGTGACCTTAAGATCATTTTCATAAGCAATATTTTTTTTTTTTTCACAGCTCTTAGTGCCTAAACAGAAAGTCAGAAGCAAATTGACCATTCTGGAAGTTACAATTAGAATATATTAACTTCTGAGGGGTGAGGAACTTAAAAAAAAAAAATTCAAACATTTTCCATGGCAATTGTGCTAAGTAGGAAACTAAATGTTCTTACTAGTTAGTAAATGTAAAGAAATGACAGAAGTCAAAATTTGAGCATATTTTTTGTATGCAGACTGGTTTGAATATAGTTAGCAAATTACAGAAAACTTTTGCTCTCAGCAACTTTTTTAAAGCTAGCAACACAGCTATCTTTAAAATCAGGAATGATTTTCGCTGTAAGAAAAGGAAATTTCATGCATGTTGCAGGAAAACCATTAACCAATCTGTTCTTTGAGTGTGTTATAATGGATCCATTGTAATGGAGTATTTGCAATATATGATATTGCATATGTGGGTATTTAATAGAGTCTACCCATGTTTCAAAGTGTCCTACTTTGCGAATGGGGACTTGACATGTCTTCGGCTTGGGGTAAGACACTTCATGAGTAGGAAGCAACTTAAATGTCACAATGAGTGTAGTCTTGAGCTTTTAAAGGATTTGGAGGGTAAGATGGCATCCTTGGGGGGATTTTTCTCCTTTTGTGCATTGGGGAAGTGTTTGAGATACACTGTGGTTCAGCCATACACCACAGACTATGTGCTTTAGAATAGAGTATCTCCCCAAGGGTTAATTCTTGTAAATGCTGCATCATGAATCAAGAGCAGCCTTAGCAAGTGTGTCCTTTGTACTATTCCAGTGCAAGAACACACACCATAGAAACAGGTCTCAAATTTGCTATTAATGGCATAGTGTGACTTTCAAAACCCAGCAAATACAAGCACCTCTGAACACTTTTTTGTGATGCATTTTGCAAGACTTTTTGGGGAAGGTTTGCAAGATCAATAGGATTAGGCATGGAAAATAGGATATAATTGATTTTGACACCTGCAATGAACAGCGCACTGTACATATTCTCTGTATCACATATTACTATACTGACACCAGATGCAGAGGTAGAGCAGGTACATATGACAAGCATACAGAACACTTATTCTGGGATTTATACCCTTGCCTCCCATTTTCTCATTTCTAACATAAGATGTTAAAGATATGAAACTGTCACACGTATGATTAACGGCACATTGTTTGTCTTCCACAGAGACATTATTCAAAACATATATAGAACAAAGAACCATATCTCTTCACCAATGTTAGAAAAAATCTCCTTCAGGTAATGAACACTTTGAGAGAGATTTAGGAAAAAAGGCATTAGAACCCTGCTCAGTCATCAAAATTGGGTATTTTTATAACATTGAAGTACTGGCCAAAGCTAGGCAGAGTTACATAACAATGTGCTTGTGAAGAGTTTTCTGGCTTCATGCCTGACCATCTCTTTAGGCTGTTTTCCTAAATCTCTCTGACTTTTTAAAGAAAACCCTTTCAATGTCATTTTCTCTTACTACATGATTTATGGAGCAACCACTCAGAATAAGAACATTAGGGAATCCAGAGCCTCAGGATCCATGATATTAGGAAAACTTACAAGTAAAGGCTAGATGTTCAGATTTCCTTTATGAAAAATGTTTTTAGTCTTAGGGCAAATGTTTGAAAGCTCCAGTGGCTGTTTGACTTATATCCTGAACTGAATAAAAACAGTTTCCAATGTAAGAATCCTGTGAGAAACAACATACTATTATCTACACGAGTTTCATGTTAATGGAGGAAAGACCTCAGTAACTGGAGTATTCCATGTGGCTGAACCTTTAGTTATAGATATATATTGTACTCCTTTCAGTGTAAGTATTTCTTTATTTAATATTATGGTCCAATTAATTATTAATTTTTTCCTAGACCTTTGCATTTTTTTTTGTAAACTATAAACAGAGAGAAGAGTAGGATTCATATGTTAGAGTAAAAAACTAGGATGTTTCAGTAAAATTTTGATTAGAGGTTTACATGCTCAGAATTGTGAGCCTAAATGTACATGTAGTTAATCCAAACCCAAATATAAGGTTGTCCTCTGCATGTAGCCACGGTGTTTCTTGGCCTGGACTGCTAATAAGTCATGGAAATAAGGTATCTGCCTCTGGCCACCATGCTGAACAGAAGATTCTCAAAGGTTTTAATCTATATCATCTATGTCTACAGAATGTCCTTTGACAATTTTTTTACTTCAGAAAGACTATTGTAATAATTTTCCTAAAATTTCTGTGTTGTTGTGGTCATCTATTTGGGGCAGATAAAAAGATACCTGCTGATTTATGCCAGGGGCCAGTAGGAGCAAACTACCATCCTTTTACTCAGGCAACTCTTTCTAGCTGTTCCGAAAAGCCCGTGGAAGTACAGGCTCCCAAGTGCACAATCTTACTTCTGCTTCTGGCCTGCCCAAGTTCTAGTTAGTCTCCTTCAGCTGCTACTCCCTCCAAAGGCTCATTAAAAGTCCTGTTGTTAGTCATTAAATTTGTAATGAGACATCTGGGATTAATGCTGGACACAAACAGTTCTTGGGAGCATTTACATATTCTAAGTACATATGCACTCCTTTTTAAAGTTTTTAAATAATTGTCACTATCAACATTTTCTGATAAAGAAAAATACATAAAACCACAGTATTGAGTACATCTGGCTTGTTCTTTGTGACAGGTCAAAACCAGTAAAGGGAATTGTGTATGAAAGTTTTGATTTTTTTTTTTTTTTTTTACTTCATGCAACAAGAAAATAAGCCAAGATGCTTTCTCTGTGAAAGCTTTTCTTCCATAAATGTTTTTAAAGAAAAGTAATTCTTCCTTCTATAGGCTGGGTACTAGCCTCAGTTTGATCTGTCATAAAAGCAAATAGACAGAGGATTACTAGTTCCTAAAGAGAGCTTTCTCTGCCTCTCCAGATTTTTCAAAATTAGTAGCATCTTTCCTGCTCATATGTCAGATCTCTGGGTAGTATTTCTGGCATTTCCCAGACCATAACACTGCTTCACATACAGTATCCTGGAGGCAAGAGTGTCTGGGCTTAGTCCCTAACCCAGAGGAACTGGCTTTCATAACCCTCCAAAACAGAAGCTGTTACAGTGAAGGTGGTTTGGTTTGGTTTGGTTTGGTTTGGTTTGGTTTGGTTTGGTTTGGTTTGGTTAACAGAATTAGACATCCTAAGATTATGTCACACTGTTCTCTACATCACTGGAGATGGTATACATGGAAGCAGACTGCAGTGACACATGGCATCTCAGGCATCAAGCATTGTCATCACACCACACTTTTCATCTTGTTCAAAAAGCTCTCCAGATGGAACATTTCTGGACCCTGCTCTTTAAGGAAGCATATTTTTGGGACACGTGTTGAAGATTTATTTCAGGTTTTAAACCTGCTCTGGATTTAACACCTTTTACAGAGGAATTAAAGAATACATAACAAATAGCAGGAAGATTAAATGTCAGGAGTCAAAGTTGGTATCTTGCAGGTGTCAAAGAGTTGTGGACTGGCCAAAGACGTGATGCATTTGTCTACCTGTGCTCCACATTTCAAAGCTCTTTGTTGCCTGGGGAGTGAAAAATGGGATGTTCACACACTTAAAGCATCACATTCTCCCCTAGCTTCTGCTTTGAGAGCCCAAGGCTGTACATAGAAATATTGCAATATTTCACCTGACTTTTTCCCTTTTTTTTTTTTCACTAATCATCTTATCAGAATCTCTCTAACAGCCACGGCTGATTATTGGGAAACTTTTCTCTGTTTTAATTCACCAGTGGTAAAAGACAGGTGTGTATTTATTGGGAAATACTGAGTTTAATGAGTCTCCAAGAAAAGCAGTGCACGGAGGTTAAGAGGACACGAATACTTATTTTAATCTGATTCCTCCAATGCCTTTCAAATTTCTGACTTAAAACTGTCAGCGACTTAATAGCAACAGAAAAATAAAAAGGAATTGCATTCTATAAAACCAAAAGATATGTCTAAAGTAGGGAACATAAAAAGTTTCAAACTGCTAGCACATTATATGATTTCATTGTGCATGATTTTATTTGAAGTCATTTAAATACTGTGGTGTCTGATGGCAACATAAAACTCAATTTGAAAGATGTTCTGTACTTCAGATAACTTTGGATTAAATCTTTTGGTATAGGTCTGAGTTTTCTTTTAAACAGTGACCAAGACAAAACAATGCAAATTTTTTAATCCCAATATAATATTTCATCTTAAAAATAGAAATATTTTCCAAGAAATTGTATTAAATTATTTGAGTTTATAATTTATAATATGCCATCAAAATTTTGCATTATTGCACAGCAAAATAATATTTCTTTGTCTTCAAAAGGAGCATTTTTTTCAGAGATATTCTCAAACTTACTGCTTCTGGTGAAAGAAAAATTGAGGTCCTGGCTCTGTCTGCTGGGCTAAGAGCTGTAGGAGTTAACTCTGCTGATGATAATGAGATTGAGCAGGCAGCAGATGCTCATGTGCCTTTACAATCCAAGTCTACCAAAAAATTCATCTCACAGAAAATTTAAGGAATGTCTGGCACCCTGGAGATAGTGACAGACTCAGTATTAGCCATATGCCACCTGCTAGAGCCATTTTTAAACAAACCACAGGATTTTAAAGCAATATAAGAAGTTGCTTACTTACAATAAAACTGTTCTATTCCAAGCTATATAATCTTTCCCTACAACAACTTTTAAACCACCAGTCATGCTAAGCTCTGAAAATAATTAATTTGTTGAAAAATATTAAATAAATTAATTTGAGCATATTCTATAAGATGTTCTATTTATAATCACCCATGTATAGGAACACAGTGTTCATTATAGTAGGTTGTTATTCCCATAAAATCTCAAATACTTTACACCTACTCATTCACATTTACAATTTTAACATCTGTTTCCTTAAAGGTTTTGTGAGGGTCTGTTACCATTTTCACACATCAGCATATTTGATATCATTCTGAGACAAAAATATATTCTGTAAAATATGCAAATATCTTAATTTACAAAACCTGTAAAAGAATGATACCTCACTGTAAGGAGGAACTTCTGAGCACTGCAGAATGTATCATGCATATCTGTGATGCCTTTCATGGTTCACAAAAGCATATTTTTCTCTAGTCAGCAGTTCTGGAATAAGTAGATACAGAATGAAAAAAGAGGTATCTTCAGTTGTGACCATGGAAACTCACATCTCATGGACCAAATCATTGACCATATGGCCAAAAACGCTCTTGGACAATTGGTACATGTTCCTGGGCGTGTGTATGAGTGTTTGTTTCAAAAATACCGCAGGAACAAAAATTAGATTTAGGAAATAAATGATGTTCATATAAAGACAAAATTCTCTCATGACACATGGCTTCAGATAATCCCACAGCTCGATTTGATTGAGAGGTAGAAAGGGTTTGAACTTGAGAATTAATGCAGCAGAATCTCATTGGAGAAGCAGGAGAAAACATAAGCATTTAGAATTACTGTAAGAATCTGGGACAGTGAAAAGTTTTCTCTTCCTCCAAATGTCTGATATTTCCTAATAGCCAAACATGTTGAATATTCCTATCTCTCAGAAGCTGAATTTGGCCCTGTATCTTTGGTTAGTCTTTATTTTACTCTCTTGTAATAGTAAGAATTGTGTTTCAGAAAACCAAAACAAACCAAACCAAAATTATAAACAATGATGCTCGATTGTAGTTGAAGCTCAGAATGTCTGTGATTTACATACTGGGAGGCAGGTTGGGGCTAGGATTTAGTGCCATGGGCAGTTCAGATTTAGTGGAGAATTCATAAGGTCTTTTGAAGGACTAAACTACATATAGCTGTTTATTTTAAATTTAAAGCATCAGCCAATTCTGAGTTCACTAAAAGAAGAAACAAAATATTTTGTTATGCAAGCCCTGTAATTCTTTACTTAAAGAGCCATGAAACTTAAGTGTAGCACGTGCTAAATACAGACATTTAATTTCTCTTCATTTCCCTTACTTAGCTTTCTGTAATTATCTCCCTTTCTATATTTGAGATGCTGAAGATTGTTGGAATAAATTTTGAAGGATTTTTTTGCCCTGGAGTAACTCATTCAGATTCAGGCTCAGATTCATTTCAGTAGGAAAAGATTGAGGCTTACATATTTTAGAGTTTTAGCTCCAGCATGAAAAACAACCTGTTTGTTTTATATATATTTTCCAATCTGAAAGAATTTTTTTTAGTGGGAGCAGAGAGAAAATTGGAATGGATGGCAATCGGAGGGGAAAAAGTACTTATTTATCTCTGGATTCATTCTCATTTTTAATATTCTGTCACCTCACTATACAGTCTCAGAAGCTACTGCCTTTGCAAGGGTTCATTTGCATTATTTCTCAGTAAAAGTTTTTTTGGGAATAAAAAGGCTTGCAATTCTTCTGTCAGAGACATAGAATGCAGAGTAGAAAAAATAATTATTCTCAGTACTGACTCTGTTTCTGAAACATATATTCATGACTAACCATCTTCATCTCCAGTTGCACACTTCAGCAAAATAGCTAAGAAGAGACTGTCTCATTGTAAATCTACCGTAGCACTTACACCCAGGAATCACAATGTTGTCAGAAATAGGTGTGGGTATTTTTTGAACATATTTAGGCTGGCGTTTAGAAGATACTATAATAATACTCTTAACCATCAATGCAATCAGGTATAGTGCAGCCTTTCAGTAGTGTCGTTAGGATAAAAACTCCTATTAATTGTAGGATAAAGTTGATGTGTGTTTGAAAAGGCTTACACAGTGCATGTACCTGAGATAAGAAGGTGGTATTCATTAGACAGAAAGATCCTGCTAATCCTGTTTTTCTAAATATTCTTGTGTTTCTTTGTACTCATTCTCTGATTATGCTAAATAGCAGCTACAGTGAACACATTTTGTCTTTTGAGTATTGAGCTGGATGCTGCTCCAGAGCTTATCATATTCACTGCAGAACATGCAAAGTGATATCCATAGCACAGAGCTGCTCATCCTATAACTGCCTCATTTGGAAAGCAGGGAGTGCATTAAAAAATCTTGAGACACCCATTTTCTAGGGTTTGCTCAGCTGCAAGACAGCCAGATAGGTGCTGACACCAGCTCTAGTTTTACTCTAATAGAGATGTTCCACTCTGCAAAGCACCATTATTGCTTCCATTATATCTCTTCACCTTATGCTTACTGTGCAGAATGGTGGATTCAGGAAAATAGAACAGTTCCATGAACAGGGAAATTTTTCACTTGTTACCTTCACATCTGCTCATGCACTACAGCACCAACAGAAAAGGATGTAGAGTTAAGATTACAACTTATCTTCAGGGTTCAATACTGATCTGTGTTGGTATTTTGTTCATTTATTATTCATATTCATTTCAATATGCAGAAAACTATTTCTGACCTGCTTTCACAGAGATGAGATTTGCCCGTTGATTCTTGTCTTGTGGACTGTAACAAGCCACGTCAGTCCCTTCACAGAGGAAAGAAAGCCTTGGTTAGCACAGTGGCCTCATAAATGCCTCTTCTCCCATTTTCTTTGCTCTCTCACATGCTCAAAAGATCCTTTCACACTGTCGACATTCTGATGCTTTCCCTGTTTCCCAAACACCAGATCTAGAGCCTTTGTTTTTGTAACCACAAGCAAGTCTTCCTTCCTGGAGGTCCCCATGGGACTAATTAAGACAATTAAATGAGGAAAATAACACACACACACTTTTTTTTTTTAACCACTTTTTATATGTGGTCTTTTCAATAGAAGTGCCAGATAATTTTTTGAATCAGGCTTTAAAACACCTAGACATCGAATGTTCCTTTGCCTATGACAGATCTACTCACCTTCCTTCTGGAGTGGGTGAATTGTGATAAAATATTGAATATTGAATGTAATATTTCCTTACAGTAGTCAAAAAGATCTCAAAAAATAAGTAAAAATGTTAAAAAAATTAATATAATTGTCTCTTTTTGTTATGATTTCAGTAATTTCTCCTTGCTTTATATCTATCCAATCTAATTATGGTTTCATTCTGAATTATACACTCCTTCAGAATCTGACAATGAAATTAATACAATAACTTTTTCTCTTTCAGTTGAAACTATGACAATATAAAAACTCTGCAGTTGGAGATTTAAAACTGTGGAAAGAGTTATCAATTGCCATTTAAAAGAAATATATCATGCTTTTAGCTAAGGGAGCTTTTTTTCCTTTTCTGTGGTAGTCTTCAGTAATCTGTGTTTCTTACAGCTTTATGACTTGATTGCATAATTTGTTGATTGAGCAATATGTATTGTTTACTAGTTTTTCAAAATGGCTTGTTGTGAGCAGCAACCTGTTAGTGAGATTGAGTATTTTGTTAACTCACTGTGTTGCTGATTTAACTGCATTTTTTTTATGGCTTGGTTTT
The DNA here is from genome assembly GCA_013397075.1 of Rhabdornis inornatus. Taxonomy (NCBI): domain Eukaryota; kingdom Metazoa; phylum Chordata; class Aves; order Passeriformes; family Rhabdornithidae; genus Rhabdornis; species Rhabdornis inornatus. Next base: position 92,523 of record VWZS01006027.1, on the reverse strand, counting down.
CATTCAATTAGATTGACTTTTTGATTTAAGATTTTGATTTGCTATTTAAAAGCAACTAGGATATTTCAATACGTGAATTTTCATATTCTTCTTTTTGACAATATCACATACTCAACTGATTAAGAGATTAATCTGAAGTATTTCACTGGTGCTATTTTACGTATTAGTTAAGCTGAAGACTTAAACATTTCTATACTCAAGCAGCTAGAAAAGCATGAATCAAGACTGAGGTGTTTTTAAGTGAAATATCTTTTGTGTACAGATTATGTGTTGTATTAAATGTTCAGAAAATGCAGTGATACAGTTGAATAACACATTAAAATGCAAATAAGACTTTGTACGAGTAGATTTTATAAATTGGCTTTCTTATAATAATAAAATTCTTGAAATAGGCAGAAGAGAGGCTATGTGATAGAAGACTGATAATATAGTTATAGTTGTTCCTGGAGGAGCAGATGAAAATTCATTGTGTTGATGCATATTGTCCAAACTTGGGGCTAAGGCAAATAAATATAAAAAATAGTTTTCTCCAAAGGTATCCTGTAAACAGCTACTTATTGTGAGGATTTTGCTTCTTTTGTCCTGCTTAGTTTTTACAATATTTATTTATTTATTGTCTTCCTGATATCTCTAATATCCAACCCATTTGCATCTCACCAACTTGAATACAAAGATAGTATAGAAGACAGTTGCAAAGACCTCACTGTTTCCATGGTAAGAAATATGTCTTTTGCATCCCCCATATCCATAAAACTCATTTGTCTCATCACTGGAATCAGGCAACATTTGAAGCTAATAATCATATTGGCTGTTCTAAACAATCATTTTGTACTATATGTGCTTAGAAATGACTTTCAGATTTGCCCTGTAAATATCCAGGGGATTAAGTGAAGGCTGATCCATCTGTAGATCCAGGAATCCTCTTTCTTGCCCTTCTCCAAGATGGGTATAATGTTTTTCCTGACCCTATCACCGTGATGTTTCAAAAATGATGGAGAAAGGTATGACAATGACCAGCTTTCTTAACACAAATGCATTCAAATGCACCCCTTCTGGGCCCTTGGGCTCATGTATTTTACATTACCTGTGATGCCGTCTATCCTATTAGGATACAGCATTCCTATTACACAATTATTGTGCCCTAAGGGTACAAGAATGTTCTGGATTTTCACAAGGCTACAGATCCCCCCTAGCCCTAATGGGGTGATACCACTTCACTAGCCCTTCAATTTTTATTACTGTGTGGTAGTTTTGTATTAGATACCTGTCACTGGATGTCGGCAGGTAATGGGATTATTCTTGTGATTGAATTTGGATGGAATTCATCAATGTAGGGTATGCCATGATTGCCTTCTACTTCTCTTTCTGACAGTAGTTCTAAATGCAGTAAAAAATGAGGCATTACAGAAGTACAGGCTATGGCATGGAAATGGATTTTCAATTCTTTGTCTTTTCATCATTATTTATGGAAATTGCCATCAGTCAGTTTTAAATAGATTCTTATTTTCTATGAATGTTTAATGATCTATGTATTAATTCTTTTCACATTTGGTTATATAATTATGTACAGACACAGAGCATTCTTATGATTAACACTTCTCTCAGGAGTTATGTGGTGATGGTAATAGGGAGATACATGAGCTACAATGAGAAAAGTATTGAATATGATCATGAGAAAAAACGTATTGAAAACACCTTTTATGAAAAGTTCAATTGAAGAAGTGTAAAGTAAGACTGAGCCTTGGATATAGTGGAACTAGAAGCAAATCAACCACTGGAATAGAACAACTGTGAATGCACAGCATGTGCAGAAAGATCAGCTGTCAGGAGATTGGTTTGATATAAGCTTGATTCCTAACTACTTGGTTTGATACACTTACACTTAATAATTCTTGAGATTTTAGAAGCTTAAATATTTTTGATTTTGCCACTCTGGAATGCCTTAAGTACCATCACAAAATGCTCTGTCTTAATGCTGTCAAATCTTTATAAAGTCATCTGAATTTTTTCTTCTGCTTTATACAATAATAGTTACAGCACAACTATGTAAAACACAGAAAAATCCTGAGAAAAGCTCTAAAAAGTACATCACAAATTAGGCTCATAGCTTTTATCATTAGAGAAGCTACAGAGTTGAACGATGTAGAGTTCCAATGCTTCTTTAAAAACAGAACTTCTACAAACACTGTAAATTACATTTTACTTAATATTATTGAGATTTTGTGCTGATACCAGACACTGCTTTGACAGTAGTGTGCATTTACTTTATCTGCTTTGATACCAAATCTGCACAATGTGTACATGAATTATTTATTCAGGGAAGAATTCTGATTTATTTTAGTAGGATGCTTCAGCATGTTAGAGAAGGACTTAGGGGACTGATACACAGAAATTGTGATTTTTAATATAATGAGCCAGGATACACAGAGATAGGGTGAATAAATATTGGAATAGCTGTACAATGACAAGGGGCATATTGCAAATGGGAAATATGACATTCAACTGGCCTGAATAATTTGAGTGCACAATGAATGATAGTATCATCTCGTATCTTGATAGTAATGATGCAGTAATTCAGCACTGGCTGCACTGTGCTTACTGATAACATTCCAAATCATATACTGTGTGGCATTTGCTATTTACTGGCAGGGATTTTCCATCAAGGAATGAAGGCAAGCAGAGAAAATCTATATAAATCTTGCGCTGATATAATGGAACTATTTAGTACCAGAGTTCTATAGACTTTTCTATAAAAAGCATTTTTATTCTACTTTTTTCCTGTATCTATATTTTAAATGTTGTCCACATGAGATGTTTTCAAAATAAACCAAGAGTTTAGATATCTGAAACACTTTGGTATATCCTACTAGAAGAATGCAGGAATTTTCTGTATGCAGCCCCTTGTAATCATCATTGAGATTGGGAAAGAGAAAAATATATAATGATTTCAGTGCAACTGTGGTTGGCAGCCACACTTCTTCAGATGCTACACATATCTACCTGGATTCCTATTATATGTAGGTAAAGGTGTTTAGTATAAATATACCACAGTTTCCAGCATATTAAATATTTAGTAAATAATGATGTGAAGACAACATTGCAATATTTTATGTCTTGGATACCATGTTCCTTATCGAGGTAAACATTTGCAAAAAAGGAGCCTGGGTGTTGCCATATTAGTGCCAGCTGGGGTGGTATGGACTCACTATTAAATCTCAGCAATCAGCAAATGTCCTGAAGCCTCTTGCTTTTGAAAGATGTTTGTCATATTGTCACAGATAAGATTTACTTGTAAACAACATCTAGATTATTGTTGACAAGTGAATAGTCAACATGGTTGCTAATTTGTTATGTCAAATAATATAGAAATCTAGAAGTTTGAAAAGTATGTTTTTTCACAGATAAAATCTATCTGTAGTTCAGACTTAGAAATTTTTAAGCACTGTGCTCTCCTTCAGGCAAATGATTTATCTTGTCTCGTCCATTTAACGTGAGTTAAAAGAATAGCACAGTTATTAATTATTAAAATCACATTGAGTCCAGGCTGGGGTATCAACAAGGTCCGTGCGAAACACATAAGTGACCTGAGGGCAGGAAGCGAGATGAAATGGAAATCCAAGGAAAGCAAACTGAAAAGAATTAGAGGGAGATGAAAAAAAGCCAGAATTTGCATTTTCATTCATGTAAATGCATCTCCCTTATAAATGTATGGAAGTCTCTGGCCTATTCTGCTCGAATTATTTCTTCACCTTCCAGTTTAGAGAGATGTGTTACAATGTAGTGGGAATATAGACTTTGGAGTCGCTCTTCCTGTTAGAGAATTCCCTGACAGGGAGGACAAGCGTTTTTGGTGAAAGACTTTAGTCTACAGAGTTCTTGACATGAAGCTATGTTATATTTGATCCACATTTGGAAGCAAGGATCTGCATGAGAAGAAATCTATAACTAAATTTATCAGCCTTTAACTGTGTTGCTGGAATCACTAGCTATAAGTCTTGATTCTTCTGAGTGTTTTCTTTTGTTAATAGCCTGAGAAGAAGGAATAAAAAACATAGAACCACATAAAAAAGAAGTTATGTATGTTGTCTATTTTGGTTGGTTGGTTGGTTGGTTAGTTGGTTGGTTGGTTGGTTTGGTTTGGTTTGGATTTTTTGGGGGGTTGTTTGTTTTTTGAAATTGTCTGCTTTTTCAAACATATTTTGAATTTTTCAAACTGAATTGAGAATGTGGAAAGCAGTAAGGGGCAGAAGGGAAGATCTAATATATATTAGGCTTTTATTATATTTTTTAAGATTTCAGCCCAAAGAAAAATCCAGTTGGCAAGTCAGTTCAGTACTGAAGTATGACTTTCTCACACATAATGTCTTTATCAGTCCATTATTCCATCTATTATTTTTGTGCATGCTTGTACTTGAAGCTTATCTCCTTTTTATGTTGTCCCTGATAAAATTGTTCATAAGTTTCCTAAACACACATGAAAATTGACTTCTCCACTCCACCACTGATGCGCTTCAATACTTAATAATTTTCTCTTTCCTCTGTCACAAGCACTATGTCTTCATGGCTATCTTTGAAAATCTGACTTGAGCACACTGAACTTGTAAGGTAGGAGAGAAAGTCATCATTCATTCAAGACTTTTTTAGCCCTTTGTTAGAGGCTCTCTGCATCAACTGGGGAGCTTAGAGCTCCATCATCCAATGTCATTCCCTCCAGCTCATCTCTCCTTATGTCCAGCTGCAGAGCATGATGGTAAGTGGCACTGATTCTGTGTCTCCTTGTGTTCCTTGGCTTTAACCAGCTGCTTGGTTTTCCATCAATGTTTCTGTGTGGAAGAATTCTTCCTGTGTAGCTTTTACAATGGCACCTGGGGGAAGTTCTCAGCCTCCCCTCTCCCCTTCCCCCGTGCAGAAGATGCATTAAGCGTCTTCCCCTTCTCTATTCATGTTCTCAGCCTGTTCCACTACCACAGAATCCAAACACTTAAGCCACTTTAATACTCTAATAGCTTCTAATGGAGTCTTTCTAGGGTTTTTGTGCTAACACTTATGTTGCAGCAGACATTCTTATGCTCCATGGAAAATAACAGTGACATGCTTGTGGAAAAGGGGAGAGAAGTTATCAGACACCGCGAGAAGTGAAAAACTGACAGGCACTTGGAACTTCTTGGGTATCCGTAAATTGCAACAACATTTCTCTTTAGCTGCATAAGAGAATTCTTACAAGCACACCAGCGTGAATCCTTCAAAAGCAAAATCATTTCATGGAAAGAAAATGAGCAGTGTAGTAATACATTATTTTGCTCAGGGCTACAAAGTACAACTGCATTACATGCTATATCTATATTTGGTATTAAAAAGAAATCAAAGCTCCCCCTTAAAGCATTCTTTTTCTGACAAGATTTTCATTAAAACCCAGCTCTTGTTATTAAGCACATTATAACATAATTAAAATTAAATAAGTCTTGTGGGAAAGTATTAATATGCAAAGAACCACCCTTAATTTTTTTTTTCTTTGAATGGGTTCATTCAAAAGAGATTCAGTCTGAGAAACAATATTACTAGTTAAGCATGTTTTAATTATCTTACTTCTTAAAATTTATATACTCAGAGGTACCACTTTGATACAGTAGTTTGAAAAACCTTTAAATTATTAAAGAAATAATTTGCCAAAGGCCCTTATGCCTCCATGTAACACAGTGTGTTGTCATGTAATATTGAAAAAGTAGGTTATAGCAATTGGTTGTTGGCTCACTAACTTTGCCCTCCTTGAAAGTTGTATTGACTTTTTAAAAAATAGTAGACATTACGATTCAATTAACATTGTTAAAATGTCTTCAAATATCACACACTATTAGAAAACCAGGTTCATTTGACATCACAGATTTTTCTTTGGTACACACAGATCTAAAATGTAAGACTTGAGGAGGCAAGGAGAAAATCAACTGAATATAGGCTATTTTAGGGTGTTGGGCTGTCAGAGATTGAAGTGTTATAGTTTATGGCTTAAGCATCTCAGGTGGCTGCTGCTCCCCAGAGGGAGTTATCAGGGCTGAGTCATGGAGAAGATAAAGAACACTGCCCCACCTATTTTAGCAGCTTATGTAGGTGGTAATAGAATACATACTTTTAGTTACATCTTCTGTTGTAACCCAAGACAATACTATAATGTATGAATAACTGAGTGCAAATCACTCAGTTTGCTTTCAAAATAGATTTTAGTCATCATTCTACACCTGAAATGATGGTGATCCTTAAACTTTTACAGAATAGTTCAAGTTTATAAAGTGCATCCTTTCCAAGATATTCAAAAATCCTCTCAAACATGTATGAGGCTGTTTGAAGTTTGGTTATATATCAAAAAAAAAACCCCAAACATACAACACTTTATAAATCAATGCCTTACCTTGCTTGTTTCTTGGGAAATTTATGCCAGGTTAAATGTATATACAGAACCTTCTCTATCAAGTTTAGGTGGGTTTTTTGTTTGTTTTCCATGTAATTGGTCTGCAGCTTTTTTAGTCTTTCTTAGTTATGTCTTTTTCTGAAGTCTTTCTTGTTACATATCTTGAAAACTTGTTGATACTTTTTGTGAAGTGAAATAAAAAATTCACAATCTGGCTTAGTTCAGGCATTAGATTGTTAATGTAATCCTTTTTGGAGAGAGGTTATAAAAATGACTGTAAAATTTTCAAAAATGAGATGAATATGTAGTCCTGATTTTCCTCCAACACAACTTTACTAGTTATCTCACCAAAGAAAACATGTTTTATCCTGCACATTGGATAAATAACCATTATAATTTATTAGTGCTGTGCTGCACTATTGTTCTGGTATGGAATTATGGACCTTTGTTGTAGAAAACTCTGGTGCCAGATGATAATCCTGGTCGATGGCAGATGACTCAAATAAGTTTGAATATCCATTCTTTCTTTTGCTTGTTTGTTAACTTATCTTGATTCAAAGAATTGAGTCAAAAAACCCTGAGAATCACAGTAGGTGTAGCTCAAGTGATCAAGATCCTCAGGGAAGAAGTCACAGCACCAAGCCTGCAAGAGTTCAAGAAGCACTTGGATAATGCTCCAAGGAATTTGCTGTGATTCTTGGAATGGTCCTGTGCAGAGCCAGGAGTTCAGTTCCTTGTGGATCCTTTCCAACTCAGGATACTCTATGATGTTATCTGAGTTATTCAGACTAGCCATTGAGCGTGGCCATCAACCACCTGGGAGCAATGTTTTGTCCTTTTTCTTTATGTATGTGGTTGGCAATATTTTTAGTCTTCAAAAATTGGTTTATAATACTGCACTAAGCTTCACTCAGAAAGTTTCTGAACAGGAAAAGTTTCTGCTCCAGAAACCTCAAAAAAGACCCTGGTCTTTATCCTCAAAGATTTGGAAAATTCTTATGGAGTGCCTTGTAGGAGTTCTTTAAATGTCAAATGAAAAAAAAACAAAACAGCAGGTCAGAAAAGTTGAGTCGCCCGAATATACAATTCCAACTTATTGGAAGATAATTCAATTGCTTTTGCACACGTCATCTCATGGCTTTCCTGCCTTGGGTACAGTCAGGCAGTGCAGGCAGCCACCCAGAGGGCTTGTGCAGTCTCTACCCTGGGGGGGTTACTATGCAAAGACAAAATAAAGCCCTGAGCAGCCTGCTCTGACCTCAAAGATGTCCTTGCTGTCAACAGAAGGTTGGATTAGACACCTCTCAAGGTTCCTTCCAGTTGGAATTATCCTGCCATACCAAGGGTTTTCTTAAATGACTTGGGTTTAATGCTAAGAATACGATACATGAAAATTTTACAGTCCTTAACTTCCTTTGCTAAATCTTCCTACCTAGGCTATTTCTTTAAACCAGGGCATTTTGAAAGACTGAGACCCGATGAAAAGCAGAGACAGTACTATAAACAATCTTGCATGTGTTGGTAGTTTGCATACTGCCAGTCTTAAAGCACACTAAGGGCAGTGACAGTCTATTCTCACAGATGGTGTCTGTGAGGAGACACACAACACTTGGCTGGCAAGTTAGGCAGGGAGAGAAAACTGTTTGGAAAATGCCAAACAGAAAGAAGAAAACAACACATCCATTCCACGCCATTGAAACTGGAATGCTACAAAGAATAGTCGTCACCTCATTGAAGTTAAACTTTCTGCTGTAGATTACTTGGCTAATCCTGGGAACACCAAGGTTCACAGCCAGAATCGTCAGCTGTTACTCCTTTTACTGAATAAAAGGAGTTACTCCTTTCACTGAAACCCCCCTCAAAAGCAAATAAAAGGTCAAGAGTAATCACATAAGTGTAAGGTCTATGTTGCTCTGATTTTCTGTTGCAGCCAACCCAGAACTTCAGCTGATTTACTTAGCAAGGAGGAAAAGAACTCCTTTAAGAACAGAGGGAATTTGGCTGAGACAATTTGAGTAATTTATGACTTCTTAATGTTGTAATCTTAGCTTGGTGATGTGGAAATAAGCCAAAAATTAACATATTTTGTGTTTTTCTTGGCCCTCTATGTACTGGTTAGATGTAATTAAAACTGTAGTCTAAGACAAAAATATGAAAACATTTCTGAAATTTGGAAATGAGTATTGTGGGTCCTCAATTGATTTTATTTTCTGCAGAAGCTAGTGAGAACCTAGTATTTTATTTGACAGTATAGCCAATGCTGTTATATTTTGTTCCCGTATCACTGGATAACCATACAAAAGGTAAAATCTTCATTGAGATACCACTTGGTGTATGAATAAAATAAATTAATTTTAAAAAAATGCAAATGCAATACATTTTTCTATTACTTTCTTCCTATTTCTACTCTAAGTGTACAGTTAAGTTAGATGTTGAAGAAGAATGTGGTTTTAATTCAAACATTTAAAAATATTTAATTAGTATTTAACACATGGTTTTTATGTATGTCTTTAGAAAAATAAAATGCACATGTGGCAGCTTTATAAAATAAATTTATTGCTCATTATAAAAATATTAAAATAAGCAGCAAGTACAGCTTGCTCTAAGCTTAAAGCACGCTCTTTAATACTTCAAAAGAAGCGTTGCTACACTACATCATAAGTAATAGGCCATTATTTTTTCAGAGTTTGTCTTTATTAAGAAAAGTGGAGAGTAATTAAGCTTTTCAGTGTATGATTCACCTACTGTAGTGCAGAAAAAAATGTTTACAAACCACAGACTTATGAGAGAGAATTTCTGAACAAGTGCTTGTGGCTCCCTCCAATGGTAGGAGGCTACTATTGCTGGGGCCACACCAGAGGAAAACCTGGAATGTCCTCGAGTACCAAGAACTCCAGGAAATGCTTGATTGGTTTCCTTATTACGCATTTAAAAGAAAACAAAAATCTCGTGGGATTTTTTACTTGAACACTACCAAAAAAAAATCAATGAATAGGGAAATCTCTTTCTGTTGTAAATTAAGTCTATTTGAGTGCAAGGATAAATATGTGAATGAGACTTATTTCTCACTAATTAAATGTATTTTTCCACCATCACAGGCGAAGAATTTAGAGAATATTTGATGATGAAGTTTCCACAGTAGGTCAGTACTAAAAAGATATTTTTTAATGATTTTGTATTAATCACTTAAGGTACAACAGTTAATTATTCTCTATGAGAGAAGAGTTAAAAAGTGATGCCTCAAATAATTTTATTAAATACTAAACATGGGGTACAAACTCTAAAGTTCTTGTATACTGTTGAGAATTTTGTGAATACCATTCACACTACATAAGATGGAGGATTTTCCTCATCATTAAACATAGCCTCTGGTCAAAGACAGAGAAACTTAATGCCAGTGTAAAATGCGAGAACTAAAAGCTATTTATTATTTTTGAAGAGACACTTCTTTGTGGCAATAGGAGACAGCATTTTACAACTCTGAATGTAACTATTTGAGTAAAAAAACCAAAACAAGCCAAGCCAAAACACCCCTAGGTAAAATAAGAACATTAGGAACTCCATTAGGAACTAAAAAAAATAAAAAAATCAATTTTTGTAAATATGGTTTTATCTTTCTTCAGGAGAGCCTTTCATGGCTTACAATGCATCATTCTCCTTCCCAACTAAATATATTCTAAGTAACTTACCAACTCCTGAATAATATTGTGAGAAATTCCTGAGGAGTAGCTAAGGAGTATGGTTCTTTATTGACATGGAACAAAAGACTGTTGAACTTGGATCGTATCTGATTTCTAGTTATCAATGTGTATAAACAGTCATATAATCAACTTCTTAACCCGAAGGCCTTTACTACTATTTTTTTTTCCTTTAAGTAATATTTTCTTACAGTCATATGAGTGCAAATATTTCACTGATGTAAATGGACCATGGAAAATCCCTACAGGAAATATCTTTTTCACCTGGAATTGGACAAAACATGAGATTGATAGTCTTGGACCTCTTGAATTACTTCCTCAACCAAATAATAAAACTCATAACCTAAACACTGCTGTTGACCTATGTATAGCATTTTCAAATTTAATCCATATTTTTATATTTTTAATTATACTGTAAATTATACTGTATAATTTACAAAGTATTTCTGAATATAAGGAAAAAACAAGCACTAGGCCAAAAATCCCTATATTCGCAAATCAGTCCTGAAGACTGAATACTTTGGGATTATTGAAGGAGATTCTGCCCCTCTGCTCTGCTCTCAGGAGTTCATCCACTGGGGGTCCAAGTACAGGAAAAACATGGAGCTGTTGGACTGAGTCCAGAGGAGGTCACAAAGATGATTAGAGGGATAGAGCAGTAAAATAACAAGGGAACAGGTGCTAGTGATAGTTTCTAAAGAACAAACCAAGACTTGCCTTGTTTTATATTACTAGAAGAGAGAAGCACATTACTAATTCTCAGAGTAAAGAATTTCTATGTGTCATTAAACTACAGCTACTAAAAGATATGCCTTTCTCTCTTCTCTAGTCCATTATTATACTTCCCTCTTGCACCAAAGGGGAATCAAAGAGAACAGGCACGCATGGTTTACTGGGAGAATTTAATCTTCTGCACATAGCTCAGTAAAGAGTAAAACTAAGGTCCAAGTAGAATATATATAGAGTTCAAAAGACACCTCAAAGAACTATTGCTACTGTAAATACATTATTTATAAGTCTATTACCATTCTTTAAGCTGCAGTAGAACAGTAGGCTCACCCGATTTTTCCTTCTCTTTCTAATGGTTGTGGTACATGAAAAATAATGAAATCAAATGCTAACTTCGTGTCTTTGCAGGAAGCTGTGTCTTCAAAAAGGTGTTTGAATTTGAGTGCCTTAGCAAGTACCTATTCTGCCAAGATACTAGTGTGATAATGTGAGTGGTTATGAAGGCCAAAACGCCCTAAAAAGGTCTCAAGAAAAACAAATGTCCTTGACTACGTCCATATCTCATCCTATCTTGTTTGCTTATTTATCTATTTTGTTTTATCCGTAGCCAAGTAGTCCATAGTCCATAGCCAAGACTGGATCCTAAATCTAAAGCTGGTGTGAGGTATTTAGGAGACTGTAAGAATCACAGAATGATCTGAGTTTGAAGCACCTTCATGAACATCTATTTCCAACCCCGTACCATAGGCAGGGACACCTTTCAGGTAGAAGCAGCAGTTGATTTCTTTGATTTTCCTCAGATTTAATTGCTATTTTCAGAATCTCTTCTTCATATATATATATATATAAAAGATATATATATATATATAAGATATTTCTATATGTTCAATATATTATAAATAATAGTACAGGGTCAATCAGGAATGATGTACTCAGCAGCCAGGAAGCAGATGCTTATAAAAGAGCTGAAAGCAATGTACAGGTGGAAGATATGACCTATCCAAAAACTGCATCTACATTCAGGTTACTGTGAACCAATTTTTCCATGGTTAGCTAAATCATAATGATTTAAGTAAGAAATATTCTTTTTGAGGAAAAAAAAAAAATCATTAACCTTGAAGGCAGAAAAAGAAAAAAGAAGCCAGCACAGGTGTGACTGAGGTGAGAGTAAAAAAAGGTAATATTTCTGGTGGCAAGACTTAACAGCTATCTTTTAACATCACCAGATTGCATCGTTTCTAGGTGAATGCTAAGAGCTATGATTACCTGAATTCTAAGGACAAAATGCTCCTGCTTGTGCAATGCTGGTGTCAGCTAATGCTGCAGTATAAATCTCCCTCCCTCCTTTTCACTGCTATAAATTACCAGGAGAACTAAATTCTCGGGACAGCGCTGTCAGAGCGGGAGCTGCTTCCAGCATCCCTTTCCAGGCAGCTCCCCAGCCTCTCCCTGGAAATGCCTTTCCTGCGGAGCTAAAGCGCGATATGCAGAGACCTCTGGAGCCTGGAAAAGCGAACTGCAGCCACTGTAGGGCAGAGATTGCTCCGTGTTGGTGAAATCACCCGGGGAGCTTGAAACCACGCTTAAGAGTCAACAGCGATCTGAGTCTGACTCTCCTAATCTGTGGGGTAAACGTCATGTTCTTGAAAATGATACAGTTTACCTTAATTTCTCCTAAGCTAGTAAAAAAAAAAAAAGTAAAATATATCTCACTTTTCTGATAGAAAAGGAAACCCCAAACCCCCAATATATTAGATGGTTTTTTTTGCTAGTTTCATCATATGTGTTAAAACTATAATGTGCTTGTTTAATGTCTCCAGTGTCTCTGGTTGATTAAAAGTTAATTTTAAAAGTTCATTTTTGAATCTCTTTGTCCTTCATGCTATTACATAGGTTTTTTAGCCAAGGATTCAACATTCACTTAATAAGTCAATAAATATGTCCAATGAATGTCCAAGAGAACTTGAGGAAATTAAGGTCTTGCTCCTGAAATTATACAACAAAAGCAGAATTTCACTTTTTGATATGTAGCACTCCATGAATTAGACTTTCTTATTTCATCTAGATTTTTGTCTAGAAAAAATAAGAAGCAAGCCTATTAGTCTTTTCTTAAACTCCCTTATGAACAGAATTTCTAAAACTGTCAAATGAACCTGCCAAATAAATGCTGACAATAAAGTACAATCTGTAGGAGGGAAACTAATCTGCTGGGCTATGTCTAAAATTATTCACTAGAGCTCAGTGGACCTTTTTAGTCCCAGAAGATTTGAGCCTTGCTCAGGGCAGGCTGGAAGGTATTTTGTGGAGGCAGCCTGCCTTGAGGTGAGTGTACATAGAGACTGGAAATGTAGACATAATTTTTGCAGGTTTTCAAAATGCCTTTCAAGAAATATTGTGTGTACTGACATCCAGGCTTTCAGGATCACTTCCCTGAGAACACTCATTTCATTCCACCCTTCTCCATGAAGAGCAGCACTGTGCTTCAGCAGAGAAACTAGTTCAATACATGAAATGCTTGAAACTGGTGTTTAATACGTGCCTGTGGTGATAAATTGTAAGGTGCATTGACTTTAGCTTTCCTTTGAGCATCCAGTCAGAGGTACTGAAAAACATACTCATTATTTTGTACGTTTTCATCTAAGCGCTGCTCTGGCAGTTGGTGCATTGCTCCCTGTCAGTTCTTGTGCTCATCTACAGTTTCACCTGTAATGAACTTTAATCAAATGCACTGGGGCTTAAAGACTATTTTTTAAATGTCCTAACTGCATGACTCTCTGTTTTTCAATTTTCCCATAAAGTTAGAAAAAGATGCACTTGAGGACCTGATTCCACCCTCACTTCTGACCCACCACCAAACCATCTATTTTGGGTCTTCATTTCTTAAAGTTAAGAAAAAGGCAATAGTTCAGATTTCAGGGTATGAAAGGAAGATCTTCTATGAAACCTGAAGATCTCTCGTACAAACATTAAAAAATAAAATAATAAATCTAAAGTATGGTTATTAAAAGGCTTCTTAAAGACAAAAAAAGAGTGTAGAATTGTTTTCTCGTTTATGTCAGTAGCTTCTTCACTTCTTCAGAGTTCATAACTGTCAGATCTCGACACTGAGTTAAAAAAGAATAGAAACCAGACAAGCTTAAACCCATTATCTAGTGAAAAAGTTAGAACAAACATCGAAATGCTCCAATGCACCCCCTCCAAAATTTTTAAAAAATTATATTAATGAATTTCATGAATTTTTGGCAGATTTCAGTTCAGGATGTTACTGCTTATGCCAAGTTTTTACAATAGTTATACTGGGGACATCTGCCTGGATATTCTGAACATCTTGTCTGGCAGATGAGAATATCCTAAGCAGACAAAATTTTGCAACTGAAAATAAAAAAAAAGAAATAAGAAATAGATCTATCTGTCCCATTTTCTTTATATTTCCAGGTCACTGTTTGAAAGTATTTTAAGACAATGCCTTTCATTTTTCCTACCTGAAGATACAGTATTGAAGTTGAAAGGCCTAATTGCACCATATGACTAAAGGGACTAAAATATCTTTTGCACTTCTGATTGTTTGACAGGAAAGTCATATGGAGGTTAGGAAGAACTGAGTAGGGGTCTCACTTCCTTGTGTGGCCTTCATGGTATAATTTATAACGTGCAGTTACAGCAGCACAGTTTGGAGAGTTATGGTGAGAGAACTAGAGTCTAAGTGCAATAATGCAATAAAATGATCATTGGCCCAGTTCAGGGTTTATACCTACATGTCAAATCAAAAGGATTGAAAGTTTTGTAAGCCAAAAAACATCTAAGTCCCAAGCCAAAATGAAAATGCACTGACCATAAAAATTGTCAACTCTTTAGGCTGTTGGCATATCTGGGATGAAAATCATAACTGCTGAGTTAGGGTAGAAGATGTTCTTACCCATCTCAAATATATTTATCACACAGACTCAGCAGAAAATCTTGCTATTACCATGTTATGGAAGCCCATTGCAGCAGCAGCCTAATGGTGATTCTGAACTAGGTTTATATAAATCCTTTATTTCTAAAAAGCTCAGGGAGAGGAAAATAAATAAAAATCTCCTGTGTCTCATATAACTGTTATTCCCATTTAGTATCTTTAGGACGCCTCACTCCTGATTGAAAGAAAAAAGCCATCTTTTGAAGAGAGAGATGTTTTATTATACTTTTTCTGACTTGCACAAGACTTATTGCTGTTGTAGTTCATCCAGATAGAGATAAACTGATTTTTGTGACTTCATAAAGTCTAAAAAAAAACCAAATGAAAGAATATAAATATTTACAGCAAAATTTCAGAGAAATATTTTAATTTTTTTTTACTTGACAATATTGCAAATGTGCCTGAAGCAAACAAAATGACACTGTTGGTAGAAAAACACAGCTGGGGATTCCAATCTATAACTTTGGTCTACTAGCAATGTTCCCAAGCAATTAATCTTGACTACATGCAAACATAGGCAAGCCATCAGCTGATAAAAACATGGATTGTAGTCTTACAGGTTGAAGATTAGGAACATTTTAACACCAACTATTTTTTAGCATCTCCAAAACCTCAATATAAAAGTCATAAAGCATGGAGCAGTCCTCCAAGACTTATATTGGTTTGTTTTGTTCCAAAAGAATTATTTAAGCATACAGAAATCTGTTACTCCCATGGCAGTTAAATTTGATGCTGTTTGAAAATCAAGATATCAGATCAAAGAAATTACTCATAATAGTGTGTACTAGAGTTGCCCACATAATATTGCATAGGTGTGGACTTATACTGTGTTTTACAAATCAGCTCCTTATGAAAAAAGCCAGAGTTGATGAGAATTATTCAGTCACATGTATGACTAGGGAAAAGCAGATGCCACCAGGGCTGTGCACTTCCATGCATGGTTCTTCAGTCCTGCAGCAGTAACCCAAAGGTACTAATAGTCATAAGAGAGAAATCAACTGAAGTGGAGAAAACACTGATTGGCATATTAATACTGAGGTTTTAAGGGACTGGATGAATTAGACATAACAACTGGTTATGTTGAAAGGGGAGAGTATCAGGCTGCAGGAATCTTAGTGGAATAAATCTTAAGTAATTTAATTAGTTATCTTGGCACACAAGAAGAAGGACGGTGTAAATGGAATTTACTGATGACACGAAGCTGGAAGGCCTTGCCTTGACAGAAGAGAATGAAAATGTCAAATATGAAACCTATAGGAACTGAGTGAGAGAAGTGGGATGAAGTTAAATACTATAAATATAGATTCCATTTGCATTAGAGGCAAACATCAATCATTCTGCCCTGAGAGTGACCATCTTAATTTGATTGGATGAAATAAAACATTAAAAATCTAAAATTTCAAACATTTAATACGATGGATGTCTAACATTAATTCTCTTTCTAGGTACTCACTTTCCTGGAATTCCTTGCAAATGCTTTTCTATATCCCCAGGGGATGGTTTTTTAAGGGTAAAGAGATGTCCTGTCAGATGTCTCCTGTGGAGATATTTGTAACTTTTAGAGCCTAGTGGTGGTGGATAAAATATGTAAATCTTTCTGCCTATGCATTACCATGTCACCCCATCTGTTCAGTGTTTTCCAGCAGTTACCCTGAAGCATTTAGCAGTCAGTCTCATGTAGACCAAACCTCTATGCCACTATCAGGCTAAAACCCCAGAGGATTAGCTCTTCCCATTTTTTTTTAAAGATGACAGGGCCTTAGGACCACACCTAGATCTGAGTGAACAACCCCTATGCACACCTCAAGAGCCCAGACAACTTCTGGCAGAACCAGTGTAGGTTAATTAATTGAATTGGAGGCTAATTAACTGAGCAAGAAAGCACTGATAAGCATGGCTATTTTAAGGTGGAGAGGAATGGGATGAATTTTTCCTTAGGAAGTCTTACTGCAAAGGCTCCAAAGTTAACTTGGACATGCCAAATATTTTTTTTTTCCCTAGAAACAGACTTTCATCAAAATTAAGGGTATGACAAAACAGATTTTGTAGTTGAAGTATGTATTTTACTTTAAAGATCTTTGATTTCTTATTAGTAGTGTACAAAAATTTTAATGTTTTCATATAGAGACATACAGACATTAGAATCAAAGTTCTCAAAACATGGAAATAAAACATTTTAGAAATTATTTAGAGAATATCTTTTGGACAGATAAAGTTCATGTCATTTCTCATTTCTTGCTAGAAATTTCTTTCTCCCAATCTCCATTTTATTATAATTTAAAATAGTAGTCTGTAATTAAGTAAATCTACATTAATGATATTTCCCTTCATTATATGTTCAATTTACATGGAATATGAAGAGCAGAGCGGGGGGTTGCTGAACGGCTTAATTTAAAATTCTCAAATATTCATGAAGTGTTTAATTTCATGTTGTGAATAAAAAAGGTACAAAAAATATTTAATGCTAAGGGTTGATAAGGAGTTCAAAGGAGCTAGACAATTACAGTACTGTAAATATGTCAAAATAGTGCTAGGTAGTACAAAGTATAGCAATCATGTTTACTGAAAAGGAATGCAGAATGTGTAGTAAAGAAAAGATAGCAGTATGTAGAAATCAGGGGCATTAAGAATGAACCTGTCTTTTTCTAGTGCAAAACATTTTAGTTTCAATCTCCAGAACCTATTATTAGATGTGTTTCATGAATACCAAAACCCTATCTCCACTCACATTTGATTCCCCCTTTCAAATTTATGTACTTCAGAGGAATTGATTTCCTTCTTAATGAGTCAATTGCAATCAATACTTGCAGTGAATTACAGTCATGTTCTTTAACATGTTCCCTGCTCCACAAGGAGATCTACAGCACACAAAGCAGTCTACTGAGCACCCACATTGTTTGCATTAGGATTAACGAGTACTGTGATTTTTTTTTCCTGTGGGCTTGTGCCAGTTTTGCCAGCGGCTGCTATAGGGCTGTTTTGGATTTGTGCTGCACACAGGGTTGATAACACAGGTGTCTTGGTTTAATTTAATTTTTATGTTGTTGATGTTTTTGTTATTGCTGAGCAGAGCTTACACAGAGCCAGGGCCTTCTCTGCTTTTTGTGCTGCCACAATGGTGAGGAATTTGGGAGTACCTGGGAGGGTGGGAGGAGACCCAGCCTGGACAGGTGATCCCAACTGACCAAAGGGATATTCCAAACCATGTGACATCATTCTCGGTATATAAAATGAGGGGAAAAAGGAAGCAGGGGACTTTTGGAGTGATGGCATTTGTCTTCCCACATCACCATTTTTTCTACCTCTTACTCTTCCCATTTTCTCCCCAGTCCCACTGGTGGAGGAGGGAATGGCTACATGGGGCTTGGTGGCTGGATGGTGTGAAACTATGACAGGGCTTAGGATCAAGCAGTTCAAAACATAAACTTCATTCTGCTTAAGGACTAGAAAGTGGCTTTTAGCCAAGAATTTATAGCCCAAACCCACTGTTGTAAGTGAGGCATTGACAATCATTTTTAGGTTGGAAAATTAACTGTAAAGTTGCAGTGAACTTAGCCAGCAAGTTTCAAGTGCCTCTCTCCGTTATCAGGAATTTGGTGCCCAAACAACACACCTCCATCACAGAAAAATGAGAACTGTACTGATATTAAGGCCATTCTATACAATCTTTAATGCTCTTGGATCATGTTTTTCATTACTGTAAAGTACTTTGTTCTCTACTGTTTATTTACCTGTTTTGTCAGGTAACTGGCAAAGTTCTATTGGAATGGAAATAATGAGACCTTTTCTTTACTGGCTAGTGAAAATTACCTTTTCATGTGAATTCAATTGCTTTCAGCTTTCTTATCAACAATTATCTTTACATATGGGCATCTTTCCATTATGGCCTTTCCTTATTTGTCATCCTAATTAGACTTTTCAGAAGGCTTCTAAGAGATGAAAGAATGACATTGAAATAATTATCAATCTACCTTGCTTTAAGGAACTGCCTACCCACCAGATAAATTGATAATACTATACCTATTACCTATTGCACACAGAAGCACCAAGACTCCAGGTTTATTTCAGCAAATTGATACAGAAATAGTTGGTATTGCACAATTAAGTCTCATCATTAAGTTATCCTAAAACTGTACCTGATAAGTATAAAATATGTGCTAGTTACTGGCTACTGTTTCCAAAACTGTCAGTATTTTAGAAGCAGGATATTCCAGTCTTTTCCTGTATACAACCTATTATGAGGTAGCAAGGCAATCTTAAAATTTAAAGTACTGTTTTTTTTCATGATGAAATGTATTGGATAAAAAATAGATAAGAACAGAAAGTAGCATGAGAAGCACATGCTGAGATTTTGATTTCTCCAAAACAAGTAGGAGCAGACAGTTGTTTGATGCTGAGTCCCATGGAACTCAGGGAAAAGAGTGGAAATGTCAGTGAATGCAGTCACCGGTTGAAGATCCAGGTTGGTATTTCTTATTTTGAAATAAGGAATCAGTGACTTCTGTGGGACTGCTATTAAGCACTCTGTTTTTCTTCATCTCCTGTTCCTTTGGAAAGAAACATTCAGGCTAGTTTCCCTCTTTGTGGCAGGACTCTTTAAAAGATGCTCAAGAATTTAGTAACATTTTGGTTTGGGTAGTGTTGAGTTGACTCCACAAACATCCCAGATGAACTCTCGAACTGCTAGATATATTGTAATAACTGTGATTTAACATATTGTTGCATAATCTGGAAAATTCCATGGACCCGCAAACAAAATGCAAACAATGCTCCTGCTTTGAAAAAAAAAAAAAACAACTGAGAGTGCAGTTGGCCTTCTGGAGAATGACGAGTATTTATCTCCAATTTATTTCCTTTTCCTTAAATATCTCGTACTGTTATTTCTCCAGTGTGCCATGGTGTTACCTCTCTTCCCTTCCATAGAGTCAATTTCTAAAACTTGTAGCACATCATTAGCTAGAGCTGTCAATATCTGTGGAGTTTTTGTATTTTTCTGGAGACCTTCATCTATATCTATCTTAACTGTTCTACCTTGATAACAGACATATAAATATAACCAAACATACAAGTAAAAAAATTTCCAGTGACATATATTATTCATTTAATGGTTGTAGGTTTTCATTAGAAACTGTTTTCCTTTTTTTCCTAGTGTTATGATTTTAGTTATTCATGAGAGCACTAATTGGAATAGCTATCTATCTAATAGATTTATTAGAACATTATCTAGTATTGATTTGTTTCTATAGTCTGTAGAATGTTAGTCTGAACTCCGATGCTCTATGAATTGGGATTTAGTAATATTCCTAATTTTCTTCACAGTCAATATTTATACTGAAATAGTCTATAACACTTTCTCATATTGAACAATTTCAAGTAATCTTAATTGTAGTGTGTCAATATCCTATGAAGCCATGTTGGAGCCCATACCAAGAGATCTATGTACATATCTCTAACCACACTAAATGCAAGCTATTATGATTACTCAGTATATAATATTTTCTGCCATCATCAAACAACTGGGAGGAAACATTCAAAGTGTCTAAAATGTGTAGTTTTGACATGGAATTTTGGGGCATATAAATGCATGTTAGCAGACTGTCTTCTATTCTTCCTTCTCTTCATGAACTATTATACTATTTCTCACAGACAACAAATCTTAGGAATGTTACCCATCAAAATCCATTTCATCCTTTTCCTTTTCATTAAATGTGGGCAGAACTAAAACCAGTTTGAAGCTGAGCCTAGTTCTTGATTGAATCCAAGGCAATGTACCTGTACAGCTATTCCACATTTTTGTGCTGGCTATGAAGTGAAAAGAGGGATCAAAAATCATATTTCCAGCTTACCTTTCCTAAGATAAGCATCATCAAGGAAAGTATGTGTATTCCAAAGTGTAAATCCAGGAAGAGGTGTCTAGATTTTATGATAAATAGTTCTTTTATATGAAATGTTCTGACTCCTCTGAAGAGCATCAATTCTACCAAGTTTCTAATTTTTGGGAAGAATTATTCACAGCTTTTATTGAATTTATAGGTATGGAATACAAATTGTAGGTAGTAAAAGATTAAGAATATAGAGATCATGTTTAACTTGTCTTTCTATTTGGGGAGGAGGGTTTGTTATAATTTTTAATAAAAAAAACAAGTTATTATGTGTTATCTTGGAATATTTTGATTAGTTTTGCTGACAATTTTTCAACAGTAAAATTACACACTTCATAATATTTCTTATCTGAAATTATAGAGCAACATACATTGAATATGATGTAGAATTTATGCTTCATGGAGGATGAAGCTATAAAAGTTTAATATTTAATCATAGTTCAATAAATCAAAGTAACACCATATGTTCATTATATATATTTATACATGGTCATAAAATACATTATACTTAATGTTGTCTGACTGCTCATAACTTACATGCAACCCTTAAATGACTAAGAAACAGGGAAGTATGCTATGAAACTAATCAACAGAAAAAAATTGAGGTTGCTGTAACTTCAATTGAGGTTGTTCTGTTCTGCTATTATAACAGTTCCATAAAAGTAACTTACCACCTTCGTAAGAAAAATAAGCCCAGACAATGAGCTCATGTCCATGCATCCTGTGCTTTTACCAGCACTCAACACCACTCCAACTGTGCTGGCAGAGTCAATTTAAGGTAGATCAAGATATTCAGTAAAACCTTGAAATCATATAAGGATCTCACAAGCAAAACGTTTTTGTATCTCTATTTCTGTACGTTCATGTCAGCTATTTATCATGACCCCAGCTATACAAACATCAGTGGTACAAAATTTAAGGTTAAGAAAGCAAATGCTAAATCAGAACTAGAGAATTTCAAAGTCCTCTATGTATTTTGCACAGATAGATGAGATATTAACTATGGCTAGTGGAAGACAGGAGTTTTTCTATGCATTCCCTGAGTAAATTTTAAAAGGAAACAAGTACACTGAGGATATATAAAGGTGTGAGAGAGTTGTGTTGGAGTCTGTCTCAGTTATGGTACAGCAGAAACCAGATATTGACTGCTGCAATTGAAGCACATGGAAAAAAACCCCAGCAAACTGGCAGTCACATATTTCTCAACACATGTATGGTTTTGTTTAAAAAATGAAACAAAACAAAACAAAACCAAACAAAACCAAACAAAGCACCCAAAAGAAGAACCCTGCCCCCCCCGCCAACAACAGCCACAAAAACAAACCCGCAAAACCCAATCAAAATAAAAACCCCAACCAACACAAAAAGAAAATTTACGTGGGCAACTGTTCCAATTTTCCACCTCCAAATCTTATCACCAAAAATCCATTTTATTATCTGCCATTAATTATATCACATTTAAGACAATTATTTTGTTTAAATTACCTTTAAAGCACTGGAAAGAGTGCTGAGAGAAGTCTGCTTCCTGCAGACAGACCATGTTTGATATAAAAAAATATGATTTGGCAGGAGATACATATAGGATTTTGCACCACTCTAAATGTAGAACAATTATTATTTTTCCAAGGCAATTCAAGCATGTGACTGTTTATTACTAGACTTGCAAAGCAAATATTACTTTTGAATGAGTGAAATGCAGGCATATACCTCCTATTGCAAAAGGTTTAAATTTTAATTATCCCTTAAGCAGAACTAGACTAAGTTTGAAAAAGGACTTTGAACTATAACTTTGAATACTTTCACATTACTTTCACTATGATCAAAATATCTTTTTAAATGTCGTCCCTCTGAGACAATAAGGGTCAATAAAATTCTTCTAATTTTAATTAACTTTAAACTTGAACCTGCTGTGGAAGGTAAATGTGGGGGGAAAGTGTAATGCAAGTATCACTGTACATTATGAGAAGAGAAACAGCTTATGGAGATGCTATGTCACTGTGCAGGCACTCTCTTCTAGCATTTTTGTGGCTGACACAAATGCATATTTGACTAGCAAGAGAGAAGGACAGCTGATATCAGTGATAATTCTGCATTGCTCACTGCAAATGAAATAACTCCCATCACCCTTTTGCATGGCTCTTGCACCAAAAGTTCTGTCTTACTGCTCAATATGCACAGGTAATTGGGATATGCAGATGCAGATGCACTTAGATATCATCCTGTTCCTGTTGTTCCCCTATATATTCTTCTTCTCATTTATGTCTTATTGTCTCCTACACTCTTTACCTAATAGAGGGGGAAATTGTTCACAGCAGGCATTCAAAAATCCTGCACTTTGACAATCAGTATTTCCTTTTTGTTGGGGAGGGTAAAAGAAAGGTGAGAATTGCAATGATTCATGATTCATATGAAAATGATACCTAGTTCCTGCTGAAAAGTGAACTATTTATTTGATAACAATGTGCCACCTAATAATAACTCAGCATGGAAGTGAACTAAGCAGCATATTCATCAGCACAGGGGATTCCCAACCAAGTGATTATCTGCTTTCCAAATCTTATCCTGAAAGCAGACTGCTGAGAATCTCTGCAGTAGTTATCATTTCTTTCAGTCTATGTAGGCAGCACTATGGATATTTATTGTCATAATGAGAGACCAAGTCAGCTGACTATCTTGAGTCTAGTACTAGACACCCAGCATGAAATAACAACCTGTAGAATCATTATCCTTTTCTCCCCTTGCTGTCTTTCGTTGTTGAGGGTTTGGGGGCTTTTGTTTTTAATTCATGAAACTGAACTAAATTATTCAAACGCAGCAGTACAATCTATTTCATGTGGTTGAGCCAAGTCCTATTTGATCATGTTCTCTTCTATTTGTATTCTGTTTAAGTAGAACTCATGCCATGCAGCTAGGTAGGAACCATGTGACAGAGAGTCCACTAGGATTGCATGCTGCTAGGAAAGCTGAAATTCTAATTTCTCTGAAAAATAATTTTATTAATTTTAATGTGGCAACAGACAACAAATTCAAACTGGGGTTGTGTTACTGAACTTGATAAAATTATAATGGAATTATATCAGACATAGTCAGTCTTCCCCATAAAGCTCAAACTGCAAACTATAGCCCTGATCCTGCAGAGTCCACCACCTAAGTGTGGAATTTGCACAAATCTCTCCAGCAGCATCACTGTTGATGAAATCTACTGAAGTGCTGCAATTTATAATTATGGACAGTAAAATAAACCAAACAGCTTTAGAAACAATGAAGTATTCCAAACTGAAGAAAAAAATGTAGATGTGAAAAATTATTCAAGAGTAGCTAGGGTCACAAACACTCAGCTGAAAGACAGGACACACAGAGGCCAACAAAAACACATGATAAATGGTTAAGAATCAGTGACATAAAATCTTGATACCAACCAAAATGATCTGAATTTTCCTCTGCACTCAATTTCCCCCCCACTTTCATTTTTGATGCATAACAAGTGAAGTGATCAGAAGTGAGTCTGATGTGTCCAGACAGCCATACGATGGCTGAACTGAATTCCTCATTGGTTCACTTTCTCCTTTTTAACTTAAAAACTAGTAAATAAAATTTTCACTCTCTGAATTTATTTGCAAATAATTTGGCTTTTTGTCTTCCTATACGAGATGGTCAGGTGGTTTCAAGATGATAAGTAATAAGCATATAAGTCATTTGTTTTACATCAAAACCACACCTATTATTTAAAACAGTTAAAAACAATTGAAGATGAAACAAAACCCCTTCTATGGAGGAGTTAGTTGAATGAAGCAATGAAGCTGCTTTTTTGAAGAGGAGTTTATTTATTATTTTCTTCTAAATTTAAAAATGAGACTGGATATATTTTATGTCTACAGTAATACTTTCAATTCATCAGGATAGGCAGGAGGACACCATAATGTTTTATTTTTTAGTAATTAAGTAATTTATCTCTGATTGTCCTAAGAAAATCAGTCCTTTGAACAGTACAATAGGTGGCAGCCCTGCCTAGCGTGCTGCATTATGGACTGACAGATTTTGGCTGTGCTTGTACTAGGCTTGGATTTGACAAAGTTATAAGTTCAATTAACTTGAGTAAACTTGTTGCTCAAAAGTTTGAAACTGATTGATTAAGTGAATAAATAATCCGTGTTGTTTTCATTACTATCACATTCTCCTTGCATACTAAATTGGGAAAGATAAACTCAGGAGCACTCTAATGAATTGCTAGGAATTTGTGGTAGTTATCTAATGTTACCTTTCTTTTGGAATGTAATTTATCTTCTTCAGTTTAATTGACTTGTTTAGTCAAATATCACACTGCCATGCTGAGCTTTTGAAAAAAATATTTCATCAGTTTGCTAAATAATGAACTCATACATACCTAATGAGGCTGCAAAGCAAACCATTTGTGGAGTCTTCTCTCCATGCATGTAGGGAAGGAATAACTATCCCAAACAGAAGAAACTGTTAGGGAAAGGTAGAAGAAACTCTCCTGTTTTGAAGTTTTCTTACTCAACAATCCTTGTCAGCCTTTGAAAATAAGACAAAAAGATTAGAAAAGCTGCAAAGTTTTTTCCTTGTCATAGAGAAAATCAAATACATTCTGTTCCCAGATTTTTTTTTCTAATAAGATTTTTTTCTTAAATCTTGAAAGTAAAAAGAGGAATGTGTTTATTATTTTTTCATGATCGTGAAAAAGAGATATCTTGATTATCAAGGAAAACTATGTTATGATAGCTAATGTTTTTTTCTTATCAGAAGAGATAAAATATTTCAAAATGTCTGAATGAATTATTACTTAGACTATACAAAATTCATTGGATTTTGTTTTGATTAACTCTGTGAATTTCAGTTCCTGAGTGCTTTTCAGAAGAGTTCATCTTTCTTGTTAACTGTAGTGACAAAACCCTTAAGTCTCAAGAAGATAGATTGTATATTTTCAAGCAAAACTAGAAAAATACTTAATTTGACTTTCCTGACAAGTTGTTGACTGTGCAACTATATTTTTAGAAGATGGGTTTTGCTTCATGTCTTATGGTTGGGTTGCCCTATATCTAATAAGAGACGAGCTGTGTTTGGTGAAGTATTCTTCATCTCTAGTTTTAGTAACATCCATTTCATTTCCTAAGTGACTGTGGGTGCCAGTGTTGATTCTGATCTGAGCTTTCATTGAAGTCAAGTGCTCTCAGATTCACAATCCAGATTGCAACAGACAAAATTTCATTAAACACCCCCACACAATTCTAATAAGGCAAAAAACATTATTTACCATGTATGTTACATTAAGCTGCTAAAAGGTCGTGCAACAAAGTTAAAACAGTAAAACAAGTTCTATATCCTCTTTTCCTTGTACTAATTAATATTTTTGTCATATATCGTCATCTATGAAATTAAAGGAAATGTAATGACACAATTTGGTGGGAGTCAAATCAAGAGGAGATAGTGATTCAAAGTTTGACAGAATTCTTGTTTTATCCTTTTGTACCTAATGGACAAAATAATGAGTGTCAAAAGAAGTGTATCTCACAACCAGTAGTACTAATGCTCTGTTTATGAAATTCTCCTGTAATTTTCTTTATTTTACTATAAAGTTAGGAATTATTTTGATTGCATTTATGAAGAGTACTAAGGTATCACCAGAAGAGAACAGAAAAGTTAGCTGCACAACTTTCTACTTTTGTTAACACTAGAGTAACACCCTTTGACTATTGAATGCAGTATAAATACTTGGTGCTATTGCCCTCAGTGGAAATTTTCCCATTAATCTTTTTGTATTTCAAGGAGTTCAGGCAGAAATTGCAGTAGAATTGCATCTGAAAATTTATTTCATAGATTTCTTGATGTAAATTTTACTTTTACATAAGCAAATGGCATTGGGATATCTGATGTGAGAGTTCATTCTATAAAGTTCTGTTCTCCTTTGAAGTCCCTTAATGATTTACTTTCTGTCACTCCTGAATCTACCTTAATGCATTATTATGCATTGCTGCTGTTTCAGATGTATTACATCACTCTTTATAAGACTTAAGCTTTATGTTGGCATTGTTAGTCTTGTACAGTCCATTTAGCCACTGTATTTCAGTTCCTAAGCTTTTGATGAATTTGGAATCATGACTTAAATATTTACCATTTTCTGTTGAAGTGTCTTAGAAGAATGAGATAATGCATGCAGAAAGTGTACAGGAAGTTTGAAGATAACAAATGGTGCATCAAGCACAGCCTAATGTGGTTTTACTAGAGTAGAAACAGTGGTAATAAATCACCTGCCAGTGTTGATAATAAAATACTGCATTGGCCTTCATCAGCCACAAGAGAAAGGTTAAATGTTATTTCTCACAATAACCATGTGGTCTTCATTCCTGACATCCTCACTATATTCCATCATTATTTTCTGTAGAAACTGTGATCTTTATGAAACAATATTCCATTAAGAGTAAAAGCTGATGCTTGCTAACCTAGCAGGGGATCTAAAAGATGAGGAGGAATGGAAACATGTTCCTTGGTTCCTTCTCAGAGAGGCAGGAGTATCCGCTCCTGGCATACCTCACCTTCCCAAGTGCCATTACAGAATAGGTATGAGGCTATGGAGCTTGGTAATATCTCCAGTCCTTAGAGCCTGCCACATGGATGGTCTGGGGTTGTGAGACAAAGAGAAGGAAAGAGAGGAGAAAGAGTGAGAAGAATGAGAGCCAGAGAAAGAAAGAGAGGGAGGGGCCTGATCTGGTTCCTTTAATAATTCACTTGGTGCACACCTCTTATGCAAATTATAATTTTCACACATGTTTTTCTCACAGCCAGCCTTTCTCCAGCAGTACTACAGATATTTGAGACGGGACATGCTTAGGTCTGGTCCTCTACAGCCACCTGCAATGCTGCATCCAGCTCAGAAAGGACATCTGCATGCTGGAGGAGGCCATGGAAATCATTAGAGGAATGGAGCACTTCTCCTACAAGGAAAGGCTGAGAGAGTTTATTTTGTTCAGCTTGGAAGAGAATGTTTAGGCAATTTGGATTTGGCATGGTTAAATGTCAGCCTTCCAGTACCTGAAGGGAGCCTGCAAGAAAGATGGAGAGGAACTTTTTACAAGGGCATGTGAAAAGGGCAAATGGCTTCAACCTGAAAGAGAGTAGGTTTAGATTGGATATTAAGAAAAAATTCTTTACTGTGAGGGTGGTGAGGCACTGGAACAGGTTTCCCAGGAAAGTTGTGGATGCCCCATCCCTAGAAGTGTTCAAGTCCAGGCTGGATGAGCCTCTGAGCAACTTGGTCTGGTGAAAGATGTCACTCACTGCCGCACTTGGGTTGGCATGAGATGATGTCTAACACCCCTTCCAACCAGAGCCATTCTATGATTTTTCCCTCACAAAAAACCTCCCAGCCTAGCAGGTTGCTCACTTAGAAAGCTAGGCCTTTATTTCACCTGCCAAAGGTGAAATAAAACAAGTTTCACCTATTCACCAGGGTTTCACAACATCGATCAAAAAACTGGTTTCTGTGTTACCTATGAAACTCAAATATAATAAAGTACATTGCCAGAAATTATGGAGTAAGATAAAGTTCTTCTTATAGTCCTCATTAAGAAAAAATTCAAAGGCTAAGCTATTTTTCTTTTAGAAAGTTGCTTTAAGTGTTCTGTCACTGATCATTTCAAATGCAAGTGCCTTAATGATGCTATATATTCATCTCTGTGTGAGGGCAAAAAAATGATTATTCTAATTTGATGATACTGAAGTCTTGGAAATTGAGTTTGTAGGATTCTTTTTCTTTCCAATTCATCATAAAGGACAGGAGTACAAGCCTCGATAACTGAGAACCATATTGAAAGGGTTATAGTTTTCATGTGATTATTTCTGCTTCCCTTTCTAATAGCACATTTCACCATCTGGATAGACCTCATCTGATTCCTTTTTACTTGTTATTTTATTATATGTAGGGTTCTCTAACATTGGGTCAGTCCTACCCTGATTAATTAATCACATCTTTCTTGTGTGAAAAATGCTCAAGTTGCTTCTCCAACCTGAAATATCATTGGAAAAGATCGTTTGTTCAGATCTGCTGCAGAGTTGGGATGAAGATACCATGATCAGAGAATCACAAAATTGTTTGTGTGAGAAGGTGTCTTTAAAAATTATCTAGTGTAACCCCCTTACCGTAGGCTGGAACATCTTTCTATAGATCAAGTTGCTCAGTTCCAGGAAGGAAGCATCCACAACTTCTCTGAGCAATGTATTTAACTATCATGCTGTGAAATCCCATGTTCAAATCTCATCGTTCAGGAAATGGTCCTTCTTTATTTTAGTGGAACTGATGTATAAAAAATGCAAAACGAACAAATAATTCTCAGTTCGCTCTCTTATGGTCTTTTTTATCTCCAGTCAATCCAGACTATTAATTTATAAATTCTAATTTCCTCACCAGTTCATACCCCTCCTTGGGAACTTAAGTGCATAACTGTTGAATATCAGGTATTTTACCTGGTGATGGAAGCTTTACTGTACTTATTTAATTCTATATCACTTGTAGGAATCAGTTCACCAGTACATTTGGTTGTTTGGGGTTTATGTCCTTGTTTTCTCAGCTGTGATGTGAAAACCCTTCCACCATCGCTGTCTTTGTTACTCAAGGCTCTGATAGTGTTTGAATCTGTTACAAAGGATGACATCCAATTATGCTGCTGTAAAATAATATGTGAAGATAGTGAAGTGTAAAGCAGATGGAGGTCTCAGACCCTTGTGCTGTATCCTGAGGCAGCAGGTTACAGCATGAGATGCAGAAGTTTCATTAGAAATGCACTGGGGGTGAGCAATGGAGCACTTACAGAGAGAGGAAAGAGAGTGCAGGATAGGGGTGTGGATGATGTGATGTATTCACAAGATTTTGTTGTATTTAATTATTTTCAGCCTGTTAGACAAAATATGTTTTACTTCTGTTATACAGATAACATTTGTGCCAGACATAATTGGTCTATCAGAGTCTGTTGCCAGTTTTAATCAGGTTGTCAGAATCTAAATTCTCTAGAGTCATAATGTTAACAATTCACAAGCTAACAAGTACTGTGTGAAATATTGAAGCATCTCCAGACATCTGTGAAGCCCTCAGTTACAAAGCTTTCTGATTTTTTTTTAATTTTCTTTTTTTTTTCCTTTTTTTTTTTTTTCTTTTTTAATTTGGAACTCAATTGCCTCTGCAAAATTTGATTGAAGGCTCAAACATTTTGAATTAATGTCAGTCTGTTTCCAGGATCTTGACAAGTTTCTGGAAAGAGCTTATGTTTCACATTAAATTCCTGCAAAATGTGATGTTTTCATATAAGGTTTATTCACAGTTTTAGAGACAGACTCTAACAGGACAGACTTTTAATGCACCCTTTTAATAGAATGTGAGATTTATTTTGCAACTACAGAGTGTAATGCCCAAGATTCAATATTGTAACAATATTTCTGAATCCACAAACCTGCTCCAGACTCTTTATAGCTGACATGATTTACATCCTCTCCCTCCAAAAAAGATGTATTAAGTTTTAGCTTTGTTTCAGAAAGTTGGCCAGCCTTATTTCTTTTACTGCCTTTATTTATTAATGGAGCCTCCTAGCATCTACTGACTGGTGAGTTAACCACTGTAAACATACAGTTCAGAACTTTGGATATTCTGCTAAACCTGTAAAGATGTTTTTATATTCTTTATACAAGAAAGTTTATGAAGTTTTTTTCAAGGCACACTTCTAAGCAAATCCGCTAAATTTTTCACTAAATAGTTTCATCTCTGAGAACACTACTTGGCCCTTTTTTTGGCTTCAAAACTTACATATGGCTAAATTTTGCATGAACAATTTATCTGTGGAGATCTTCACTTTATTTTCAGTCAATTCATACATGGAAAAATAGATGTAGTTTACTTAATAGATAATTCCCTGCTTGATCCAGAGGATATCAATAACCCTTTACAATGAAGCTATAGAAGTTTTTTATCTCTGAAGGAAGAAAAATTGGAGACTTGCCATTGGCATATAAAGCTGCATGTGTTAGGGCTGCTTCCAACTGAGATGCAAGAGGCCAGAATCAGTGTTGAAATAAATTGGCATGATCCCATTAAATAGAAGTGGAGTTGTGCCCACTTATATCAGCAGTCAATTTGAGAACATGTCCATACATCCTCTACATTTATTTATAATGGAGACTCTTCAAAGCCAGTAAACCACAAAAGACAAGGATTAATTCAAGCACATAATTATTTCCCTTATCTGAATAAAGTAGATCTTTCTCCACAAATGTGCACGAAAAATATTCATACATCTTTAACAATGTAAAGTCCTTGCATCTTTAGCAGTGGTTTTCCAGGTTACCTGTTGAATTATTATTTGGATTAATTCCCTCTGCCTTTTGGAAGGGAAGAGTTTTGACACACTTTGCCTGTAACTGTGCTCTAAATACAAGTACTACAATTCAGACTTTGCTCATCTTCAAGTTGCAGTGTGTATTTTCCAATGTGTTTCCTTATAAGAGAAAATAAAGGATCTTGAACAAATCAGGTGACTCTCAATTATCAGTGTTTAATTG
Organism: Rhabdornis inornatus; assembly: GCA_013397075.1. NCBI lineage: Eukaryota > Metazoa > Chordata > Aves > Passeriformes > Rhabdornithidae > Rhabdornis > Rhabdornis inornatus. The sequence goes on along the minus strand of VWZS01006027.1, from coordinate 61,296 downwards.
AATTTCCAAGGGATACAGTTTCTAATTGTATTATGCTTCCTAAATATTATGGACTTAACTAAGTTTATCAGACTTTGCTGTGTCAAATGAGCAAAGATATGATGCTTAATTGTTAATTGTTGGATGCTTAATTAAAATGCTCCCAGTCCATTGCTGGCTTCCAGGCTGCAGGAATTGGCATAGGTTGGCTGTTACTTGTTTTCTCAAGAAACAGGGCAACTGACAAAGTATGTGGAGACTGAACTATCTTTTTTCCCCTGGTTTTCCTGACAGGTAAGTCACATTCATAGAAAGGTTAGAGTGATGCTGTTAGCCAGAGGCTACTTTCTTATGGTTACAAAGGTTACAAAGGTATGTCGATCTCATTTTTTACACGGACAGAAAATTATTTTCAAGACGTGTTTATGTTTTGTTTTTAGTAAGGGACAAAATTATTGGTGGAGATCTATGAAGAAATTCTGGTATTTTCTGTGAACTTCCGTTTGGGTGAAAAGCCCACTTGTTAATCTGCACAAACCTTGTGTCTCAGGAGATGCATTTTGTTCTAGTCCTCTCAACCATGATGCCAAGGAAGTTATCATTTTATGACAGTGAATTCTTGCTCAGTTCTATATTTAACTAAATAAACAAGTTTAAATTATGTAATCATGGGGGCTTTTTGGGCTGAAAAATTATTATTAATTTATTTTCAGTTTCTTTTCATCCACAAATCTATGCCCTTTCTAAATGATGTAAAGTTTAAGGCTTTAATTCAAACTTTTTTGTAAAAGGTCCATGTCGGTTAACATCAAAATCACTTTCCTATGTCAATGTAGAGAAGCATATTTCAAATAAGCATGTACACTAGGATAAGCAAAGTCACATGCAATATCTTTCCAGAATTATTTTAGCGTACATTGGAAATAATTTCCAAAGTAGAAATTCTTTGCTTGAGATTAAATTATTTGAAGGAACTGGACATCTGAGACTCTGCCATGGAAAAGCTGTGGATGAGCTGGTGAGGAAACCTGGTCCAGCTATGTGAGTGTGGGGGTGCAATTGGGAAGGGGCCTCGGTCCTGGCTCGGGTGATGGAGCGTGGCTGCCAGAGTGGCTCCTGGATGGCTGGACTGGAAGTTGCCAGAACATTTCCTTGAGTTTTGTGGGGATAGATCAAGTAAATATTGTTCCTGCTTATACTAATAGGATGATTGAATGGGGCATTGGTTGTGACTTCAGTTGATATGGCAAAAGGGACTTTTTCCATCAGAAAATGACTAGTGTCCCCTGGGTTTTTTTTCCCAACCGACCAACCGACCAACCAACCAACCAACCAACCAAAAAACAACAACAAAACCAAAACAAACAAACAAACACAAACAAACAAACAAAAATAAACAAAACAACCCAAGAATTTTGTACAACTCGAAAGACAAGGACAGTGAAAGGAGGAAAAAAAAAATAAGGACTCTACCTGGTGAAGCCCTCTGTCAGAAGGTCTTGTTGCAGACCCAGCAATCTTATAAGTTTTTCAAGGACTTCCAGAGATACTCTCAGCTGTAAACTTAAGTCTCATAAGAATCAGAAAATATTGTTTCCAAAGTAGAGAAAACTCTGTGGTCCAAATTTGTTTATAAATATCTGCTCTGTTGATTTTTAAATTATTTTAATTAACAGTTCCAATACTCAGATCTTGGTAGAGGTAATTTCAATTCTTCATTCTGCTTTATTGGAAAAGAAACTAGAACCAAGTTTTTCACCCTTCCATAATGCTATATCATTTATTTGTGTATACAGAATATTATTGTGGTTTTCTCTCTTTCCCGCAGAAACAGTTTCAGTGAATGTTCATTAAGATGCAGAAAATTACTTTGTAGCCATTTTTAGGGCACCTGTGTGAGAGGTGAAAACCCGAGATCTCCTTTACATTTACTTAGTAATAAAAGACTTTTTGCAGTACATGGCTCATGCAGAATACCTAATACAGCTCATTAGCACTCAGCAGTAAAGTGGCAGACCTCAATTTGTGTTGTGAAGCAAATAAGCAGACAAACATGAACTTAGGTCTCTTTCTGTAAGTTAACTGTCCTGTCCTTTTCTCTGGAAGTGTGCTCTTTCACATTTCTCTCCTCTGTAATTTGAAGATTTTTAAATCCCTCTGCTCATTTTCAATTAAAATTCTGGTAATAAAGTGATTAACTCCTAATTCTTTTAGGTGAGAAATTCTGAAAGACGTTACTTTCATGTTAAGTCAAAATTTATTTTTAGAATCTTGTTTAGTCAAAGATGAAATAAGGATATATCAAGCTATTGTGTAATCTGTTGCTGCCATCAAAAGGAAGAAGAGTCATCTTGTAGTCCAAAGTGAGGGTTTTTTGCACAAGGAGACTAAGCAGGTCACATGGAAGAGAGAATAGGGAGCAGCTGCCATTTCAGATGTATGTATTGCTTAAAAGCTGCCCAATATGTTATTAAGGGTCTGAATTGATAATTGCATTTGATTAGCTAATACACAGATCTGTTATGTGATAAATAACAGGGCTAGTGTATATGATTAAAAACCGACAGAAGTGAAGGTTTTTGGCAAAAGATAAAGCATGTATGTGCTTGTGAACCTTATATAACACTGTTGAAAACATGTGGAACTTTTTCAAGCCTTGGAAGATGAAGCTTTGGCTAAGGTAGAGATTAAGCAAAAAAATAAAACCTTCCAGAAAGTTCCCTTTCTTCAGCCAAGGAGCTGATGCAGAACTCCCTCAGAAGTCATATGCTAGGAGGCTAATTGGAATTTGGTTCTATGTTGTATTTTGGAGTTGTGTATGCACTATTGAGAAGGAAGTTTTATTTTTTTCATTCCCAAATTGAAAGTAGACAATCTCAAGTAGACATCTCTCCGATGGATGGAGATGAATGATGTGTTCCAGCCTCTGTATTTGGGGTCTTCAAATTTCCAAGGGTTGGCACTGAAATGGGCAGAACTTGAAAGCTCGTTGAATATTCAAAATGGACCTTTTGCAAGATTTTGATAATATAGATGTGTTCCTGAGTTAAATCAATATTGCTTTGTAACATAACACATAAATATAATGTGCTGAACAGTATAAATAGGGGGGAATTTTCCTCTATTCCTTTGCTTAAAAGAAATGGAAAGCTGCTGTTTTTTATTTTTTTTTTTTGAAACCTGCTTTTTTCTCATTATTTTTGACTGTTGCTCTGCCTAATTTGAAGTTTTCTAGTTGATGTATTTTGTTGGGGATCACCAAAGGGGACAGGGTAATTGAGTTACTTTCTTGAGGGAGAGATTTTCTTCAGCTAGGAATTGGATTTATGCCTTAGCAGAATATGGTAGCTTTTGATGTATCTTTGTGGCATTCAGATAGAGATGCAACTGTGTAATTTCCTTTAATCCTGCATAAAATATTAATTTTGTGCCCATCTTTCATCTTTGTAGTATACTGGATTTATGATGAAAATTTGAGTGAAAAATTCAAATGCTATGCTTGTTAAAGTACTACCTGGATCCAAGGTAAATATGTTTCTGTTGTGACACCATTGATTGTGTCTAATTAACTGTAAACTTGTATTTTCATTTTAATGACAAAATGTGAAAGCATTAACTGAAGCAGAAAAGAGGAAGGAAGGAAGGAAGGAAGGAAGGAAGGAAGGAAGGAAGGAAGGAAGGAAGGAAGGAAGGAAGGAAGGAAGGAAAACATATGTAGTTTCAATATGAATATGTTTTCATTATGAATGAAAAAACACATAATTTATAACCTCAGATGCTTAGTTTGCTCTAATAACTCCAGCACACAAATGTCTGTTTCGGTGATGGGATACTGTCCATAGAGAGAGAGATTCTAAATTTTACCTGACCCAAGAATACAGCTATCAATAAACTAGGGAATTAATTCCAGTAAATTAAAATTATTTGTGAAATTCTTTAACTTCTTAATGTGCACAGGCTTACAATTTCAAGTATTCAACTCAAGGTTAAAATCATGACATCGTTGGCAGCTGGTGGGATGTCAATATTCCCAGAAGAGTTCTGAAAGTACACTCTTCACTGTGTTGATGTCACTTAAAAAGCATTAAAAAAAAAATAATATTTCCAGTCGCCTCTGGAGGGACCATATATTTTTCTCCATTCCTTAAAATGGCTTTCTGAATTCTAGTTTAATTAAAGCAGAGAGTTTAGTTAAACCATGACTTTCAAAATTATTTCAGCACAAAAAAAACCAAACTGAGATCATGGTTTATTTTATTACTTTGATTGCCGTTGAGTTATCACTGAATTTTTCTTATGACAGTCAAGTATTAGTAGCAATCTTCTCCTGACACTGAAGATGATGTTTAAAATCCCTGGAGTATTTAAAACAAGAGAGAGCTCCCAGCATGTCCTGGTGCCATGGAAACCAATATTTACTCTGATATATCAAGAATAACCTGACATCTGGATTTGTCAGTGGTTTTGCATTTTGTATGAGGAAACATGCAGTCATCATAGCATGACATTGCAGTGAAAAAAAAGACAGAATTAAATCAAATAAAATCCCACATTATTAGATAGAAACAATGAAGAGTTGTTGCTAAATTTGCAGTACATGAGATTTAGAAGTGATCTTTAGTGCATGATATTAAGTACATTTGTGAATGTGTTGCTGTCGGATGAATCCCTACACTCAGCATCTTTGTAGAGTGTGCTGCTTCAGGGACCAATAAATGAACTCTCTTCTATGTTCCTTCCTTCTAAAAACACTGTAGGGGGTGACAAGTGCTCAGAGCTGGAGAGAGGAGAAAGATGTTTGGATTTCTGCACACCTGAGGAAATATGTGCTATTCTAACTCACGAAACTCCTTGGTTGCTGAAGGTTTACACCTGTGGCTACTCAATTGTCATTCTGACTAATATATTTCTACAAAGGTGGAAATAACAGCTCAGTGTGAGACTGAATAAGCTCAGCTTAGAGGAAGAAGGAACTTGCATTTGCCCCTCTGGAAAATGTTTTATTGGGCTTTCAATTCAGCTGGTATTCAATGCATCTGGTATAAATAGTACGAAGAAATGTAACTACACTTCAAGCATCTTCTTAAAACAACAGGAATACAAATTCCTTTCATGCTGCATGTGAAGATAATGAAACCCACATTTTGAAAATGGTCTCTTTTTCTTTGAGTAGTTTGGCTAGGTTTTCATTAGAAAGCCATTCTGACTAAGAACAGGTTAAATCACAACTACTTTGGCATCCTTGGCTAATTTATTGTAAATGTGCTACAATAAATGATATGTGTAGGTGGTAATAAGTATTTGAATAATTGCTGGACTTTTTGCATTCAACTTATATTTGGAACAAAAAAAGATAGCTTTTTTTTTGGTTGTGCATTTGTTTCTTTTCCATTGCTTGAATATACCTGGTCAGTTTAAGATGGTGACTGTCAATGGAATATGACCTAATTAAACGAGTGTTCAAAAATTTTTCTACAACAAAAAAATTTATTGCTCCCAGTATCTCTGATATACTGGATTCAAACCACCAAGACAGAGCCCAGGCTCAAAGTGGCCAAATTGTTCTCAGCCCTAGGGGCTGGTTATGTAAAAAAGAAAGGTCCTGTATTTCTATATACACAGTATAATTTTTGAATGGAGAAGGGCTGAAAGCTTCACCTCAAATATTTTTCTCCATGAAATATTCTGACAATTAAATCACCTTACAACAAAATGATGAATAGCCTCTTGTTAGCTCCTTCCTGATAGCCAACTATACCAGAATGATGGCCATTTAAAACTTAAGATAAAGGAAATACAGTTTGGAAATACAAAAACCAAAACCAAACCAAAATATTTGGATGTTCAAAGATATTTGCTAAAATTTAAGTCATAAAACAGTGCTATTCCAAGTCAGGTAAGTTAATCTATTCCTTTTATCACTGTCTTCAACACATGGCCATATAAAAAATAAACAGATAACCAAAAATAGAGTTGGTTCATTTGATCTTTGCAACAGGTACTTTAAACAAAAACTTGCTACAAATGCATTTGTTTAGGAGATTGGATGGATTTGTTCAGCAAGTGGGTATATTGGAATGGTTGAACAATTTTTGTCCTTCCTGTAATTCAGTCAAAAATAACAAGGTAAAGTTAAAGTAATGAGTTCTGGGTCTTGAAAGATTCGTATTTTGTCGGGATCTAAAAACTCAGCAGGAAAGCCTTTATTTCTTTGTGCAGAGGATTCTATTTTAAATTGATAACATACTTTCTAGCCTTTGTCACCTAAGTTTTTAACTAAGTTCCTAAGTTGTTGATGAGCTGAGGAGATGTAAGAAGTTAGCTTTTGCAATATTGATAACTGCAAATAACTTGTTTAGATTCTCCAGATGTATTGGAAATATTTAGGAATCTGTGCAGGCTGGAAAGCTGACAGAGAACAATTTCTGTTCTTGTGAGATTTATAGCATAGGTCTGTAGATGCTGTAATATAATTGAAGGAAGAAAAATGGTCCCATATTACTGAGGTAGACAGTTTGTTTTACGTTTCCTAGTATTGCACAGGTAATCTGTTTTTTAAGAATAGTAAACTTGTTTTAAATTTTTCTTCTGTGTGAGAGTCTTGCAATATAGCCACACTTACACAGAAAACATTCTTTTTTAGCTGTGTGGTTTTATTACTCTAGGCAGGGGGGGGAAATTGAGGTGGATTTGAAAAACTTTTTTGTTACCGTAAGTGTCACAGTGGTCTATGAAAAGTGTCACAAAGAATTTCACAAAGTAGAAGGGAAAAGGTAACAGTTCTAATAATAACTCTTGATTGGTGAGAATTAAAGTGATTTTAAAAACCCTAATTGCAGTTATTTATTTAAAAGTAAATTTTTCTGGCCCAGCTTAGTGATGCAAATGCCTCTGACTTGCAGGAAATAATTTCTCAGACCTCAAGGATGAGAAGCTAAGGCTGATGTCTACATCAGGGTTTCTACTTAGCAGCCCAATTCTAGCAAGCAAGTATAAAGCTTGTAAAGAGTTGTTTTTCTACCATATACTTCAATTCAAATACTATTAATAGAAGCTAAATGATTTAGAATAAAAGATATAGAAGAGACATAGCTGGATGAGCAAGAGTTTTGTCAATGTACACGTGTGGATAAGAAGCATCTTAACTTTGTTGTTTTTCCTTTTTTTCATAGTCTACTGGTCTTCTAAAGTTTTATTTCAAATAACTGTAATTTAAATTGACCATCTTTCACATTTTTGTCCTTTTCTTCTAATTTTACTTGCAGAATACATTGAGTTTTGTGTATAGAAATTTCTCAAATTCTATACTAACAGTCACTTATTTCAAGAAATTTGGTTTGATGTGATGTCCAATATTTTTTATCATTTCTAGAGGCTCCATGGCTTTCTATTACAGGAGAAGGTCAGATAGTTTATAGTGAAAAATTCTGCAAATGCAGAGAATCTTGGCACAGATTATACTTTACAGATGCCAATAATGTAATCTGCAGTTTTGTATTTTTGGGGTATAACCATATATATTTCCAGATGACTCCTTGCTGATGACCAGGTTTTGTACTCCATTTTTATTCTTAAACCAAATAAATATTAATAACTTTTCCTTTTGATCTGAATGTATTAGCTTAGCATGGGAAAATTTATGGGAAATTTATGTAGAAAGGTAAGTAAAGTTTAAATTTTCAGGTAATTTTGAAGATGTATATTTAGGTACTAGGATCAATAGATTAGGCTATTAATGACTAACATTAGCTTCTTTGCTGACATACTTCAAAATTCCTGCTTCCATACTCAATGACACTCAATTCCTACTTTAACTTAATTATGGTGTTCTGTTTTGAGCATGTATGCCTCTCTAGCTCACGACGATTCCATTAACAAACTTTCCTTTCTGCTGAATCCTAGCACAAAATATTAATTGAATATTGTTTTTTAACCAGAAGAGAACTTAATATTGTCTGTCAGTCATACGAAATCAGATTTTCATAATGCTTTCTGTTAAGTACGACTCCAGGACTAACTGGTAGTGTGATTGTCTATGGGTTCTGCCAGTTCCAACAATCAAAATTTAATTAAGCAATACCTGCAAAAATTTGTAGAGCAGGTAGGACTTCTCTAGGCTCCCATTAGGGCAAGAAAATCCTTGAATATTCAAGAAGCAATGGTAAAAAAACAAACATTAACTCTATGAAGTTATTGGCAACATTGTGCTTCTTGACTGACTGTAGAGTTTGCCAGTTTTGGAGAAATTAGCTTGTTGAGACATAAAAGGTAACAGGTTTAAGTTCCAAAAAGAACCACCTCCGTTTTTTCTTCTGCTCTATACAAGGTACTCAGAGATTCTGATGGAATGATTATTGTTGCTGCAACTTGGTACTTGCTTTCTCATGCTCTGTGTGATTAAAATAATAAATAAAAATTAAAAAATAAGGAATTCTTTACTTGAGTACTTATTATGCTTTGTAAAGCATGAAGACCGCATAGCTTTCTACTTCCTCAATTTAAGCGTTGTTATAATATCTTAAATACCGCATTATTTATTAACATTTTCTGGTTGTTTTGCAATTCTATGACTACATAGAGAATTTTACATCTGATTTAATATATGAAAATATGTGCATCTATTTCACTAATTCATTATATGGTTATTAAATGCATAACCATTTTCCTACAGTTTTAATATGCATATTAAAAAGAATTTTCATCTGTTGTGTTCAGTAAATTCACACGTATTTGTTGTTAATTCTTTATAGTATGCTGTCAAAAACATATTTTACAGAAAATATTCTATTGTATTAAAACTGAATACTCTTGACTATTATTAAGTTGTATGTGCAATAGTATTTATTACATGTTTACACACATTTATTACACATTTATTACACATTTATATTTACCTATTGACCTTCTATAGAAATTATGCATTGAATTTTTGATTGAAACAAATCTCAGCAGTTGTCCATATGTCTGCTATCCTTTTCCCTCCTGTTAAGCAGTTAAATCTCCCTTTTCCCATATATTAATTCAAAGAGCAGATTTTTTTGTTAAGAGAATTTGTGTGCAACCCTCTTTTCCTTCAAGACCACAGAGTTAATAAAGCCAGTGTTCTCTAGGAAACTGTCATAAAATTATGACACCGCTTCAGAATTATTTGTAAGTTTTGTTGCAAAAACATATGTTGTTGGTATGGAACTGGGGTGAAAGGTATTCATTGCTTTCTGTTTTTTTAATCTTACCTGGGTTTTGGGTTGTTTGATGGTTTTTGTTGTTATTTTTGTTCACGTCCTTTTCCAGTGTGCAAACCTGCTTCTGTAGAAAATAATGAATTGTCTGTATTAACTACTGATCCTTGAATGTCAGCTCATTCTGCAGTGAATTTTATGTTCTTGTTTAAATTGCTGGTAAACTTGGGTTTATCTAATGTTGGTGTATTCTTTACATGCTATTAGAAAATTCCTAAACTTCATAGGCCAGGCAAAACTGTTTCTTATCAAAACTTATTGTCTATATTGTTTGTCAAACAACCCCTATTTTTCCTTGTGTAAAACTTCAGATGTGGAGAGGGATGAGAAAATTAAAATGTAAACCTTGGATTTGCAAGAAAAATTAGGCCTGGTAGGTACTAAGGTCTATGAAAAACTGGTCTTACACTTAAGTGGCTTTAATATACTTCAAGCCACAACTATAACATACACTAAATTATTCTTGATTCATAAAAAAAGAGGATTTTTTTAAAAATAGAGCAGATTTAGGACTACCCACTTTTACTGTGGTTTTCCTTAGCTTGTAGGTATTAAACAGGGGTTAATGGATCTGCAGGCTCCTTTTTGGAGAAATATGATGCTTCTATAAATATTTTTTAAAAGTAGGTCCTGTCTGTATTCTTCTGGGCTGCCAAAAATTTCTTAAATAAATTTATTTCTGGAGTAAGAAACTATAAATATAGAAACAAAACAGTACTGTGATATATTTTTGGCCTACTTACTCAAGTCATATTTGTAGTGTAGCACAGTTTAGAGTGATTTCCCCCCTTCCCCACTGGACCACTGGAATATACTCTGTGTATATTCCAGACTTTCTATTGGTGAGACAGACTTACAGTAGCTTTTCTTGAAATATAAATAACTTGTCATTATCAAATGACCACAAACTTTATGAAAAGCTGTAACATGAGAAGATGGTGCTACTTAACCAGTAATATTAGGGGGGCTAACTAGATGAAGAAAATGGAATTGAAAAAGAAAAGAGTTGTAACAGCATGGATCTTAACAAAGTAAAACATTTCTGTTTGACTATCCACTCTTTGGTCAAAAGAAGACTAAATGCTTCCATAATATTTTAATTTTGAAGTAGTGTCAAACTTCTGAGAGGCCTTAATTTAAAAGCATCATGTGCCTAGTGGTAGATTTCCTCGTGTTTTTTACATGTTTACATGCTTTCATTGATGCTGCAAAGGACAGATTTCTGCAGAATGCTTGTATGTTGTTTCATCATCAGATCTCACCAGTGAAAGTAAAGATTGCAGTAATTCTTTGTTTAAAGCATTATTTCGGGTTAGAAAATACTGTGCTGTGATTGAATATGTTGCACATGATTGTATGTTTTGCCTTATTTTATTTTATATTAAATTCTTAGAAATTATCAATTTGAAAACTAGAAATTATAACTTTATAATGTTTTCCTGAGTTCTAGCCAGATCAGGGAAAAGGATGGTGTTAGTGTTACTGTGAGATTAATAGTAATTTTGCTAGATTTAAAATAAAAAATAAATGGTTCTGATTCTTATCCTTTTACTGTAAAGGTAAATGGAAAATCAGAAAATTTTAGTTATATTCCTTTTTCTTTGTCTTTGAGATAAGTGTAATTTGATATAATACCCTCTGAATGTGGAGTAAGGGCCAGATTGTCTCATGGTGACTTTTAGATGGAATGACAGTTCTAGCACCAGATGCAGAACTCAGAGAATATGCCATGATGGACCAAAGACCTAATGTCTACATCTAGTTAAAATTGAATAAAAATGTTGAATGGGTGGGCAGAAACTGGGAAAATAGTCGAGCTCTGTAAAGAAGCAAAATTTACACAGAAGATAACATTTACACTTTTGCCAGCAGTTCTCTAGTAGTTCCCTAAACTACTTTTATTCACTACACATAAAATGTGCAGTCTAGGTTTCAAGGATGGAGGAGTTCTGTATTTTGTTCTCAGAATAACAAACTAGTAGCACTGAATACTGAATGGCTTCAAAATGCCCCCTTGGGGATGCATCATCCTTGTGTTTGATTGGTACAACTAGGAATACAGTAAAAGTAGGAATTCTTTTAGTTATTTGTGAACACTTTTCCCTAATAATAATGAAGCTGTTTCATTTTTTGTTTCTGGTATGTTTCTATTTCTGAAGTGGAATGGAGTCCCACTGAAGTTGCCAAAAACCAAGGGACACTAAGGGCCACTTAAATGCCACGAAGACACATTACTTGTAGTCCAAGTAGTTAATCTGTTGAGATAAGCTTTCAAAATCATCTTTGATATCTTCCCTACCCTTACTCCCATCAGAACTTTGCACCTTTTGGAATTTCAAGTCAGTATAGACTGTCAATTTCTTAGATTTGTAAGACAAGAAGTTTTGACTGGTTGGTTGGGAAAGAAGGGAGGAGATTAATTCATTGGAATGCTGAAAAATCTGTTATTTCTTCTGTAGTAAAGAAGCAGAATTTAAAAAAGAAAAATATGTATCATTGTTCTAAAGAGCCTCTACAAAAGAAAGATAGCAAAATTTCGATATTGACAAGTATGGAGAATATTTCAGTTCCAAGTAAAGGTAATATTTTTTGAAGTTAGAGAATAAATGTGTTACAGCTTTTTGATAAATAACTAAATTTAGTGCTCAAACTTTGCAGACTGCTGTACTTTATTTCAGTGCTGACCTGGAATAACCCTCTTTTTTATTGCTGGTCTTTTGTGACAGGAAAGTGCCAGAGAAAAAGCTATGTGAAATTACTAGGGTTTTGGTTAATACTTTGGTTTTTTTCCAGCTGAAAAATATCCACAGAGTATGCTTTTTAATGAGATGTAGCACTAACAGCCACAGATGCAAAATGTGCACACATTCCCTGTTAGTCAGCCAGTGTTCTCTCTCGTGTTCTACACTACCTGAATTAATTACCACTGCTATAAGGTGGTTTCTTATTTCATTTTATGATTATTCCTTCTTAAGACTGATCTCTAGACATAAATAGGTTGGAAGACGCTCCAATTAAGATGCATCTCCTGTTGAATTCTCTGTCTTGCAGTCAAGTCTTTAAAGGTTTGAGATGCTCTATCTGTTTTGGCTAAATTCGAGTCACCACAGCTGTTACTCTCATTTGTATTTAAGCATTTGCTAAGCCTTTCATAATTTCAAGTGCAGTTTTGCACTTGAGAGTGAAGAGTGGCAGAACCTACCACTGACATTGCAGATACTCACGTCTTTCTCCATGCATGTGTTGCTGCCTCCATCAGCATCTCAATATTTCTTTTTCTCCATCTGTTGGACTTCCTGACATGGAGTACATCATGTATGAAAATGAGAAAGACCCATCTGAAGGCCTGAAACTCAGGTTCTTTGCAGTTTGTTTAGTACCCCTTTTTTATTTCTTATCCAGCAATAAGTCAGCACCAGGTAAATAGAAGGCAAGAGATTTTTCTTTCCCTCCCTTCCTTGCATTGTATATAGGAAGAGACACATTGTATGGCTACAGCGTTTGTCTTCATGTTTTCACATAAGTTACATGAAACTAAAACCAGTTTACAAAACAATTTTACTTTCCAGAAGTGCTCACAAGACACATACTAAAAAAAGGCCATGTGTGACTGACTCTCTCTAGCACTGGGGGAGTTGTATAGAAATCTGCTTTCTAGAAGTGTTCCCTTACTGTGCTATTTTCCAGCAGTTTATTATTTCAGTCAGGTCAACCACAGCCTTTTCTAGGCAGAAAATGCAGGGCTCTGATATTACACTTTAATGATTGGATGCTGTTGGGTAGAAAAATTATCTAATAAAATGCTTTTGTGTCTATTGAAGTTTGACATCTATCAGGAATGCCTCTTTGTTTCGTACTTTCATGTAACTTGTATCCATTACATGCTTTTTCTTTGCCTGAAAGTTGCTATGAACTTCTGAGAATAATTCCACTTTGATTTTTTTTCTTCTTTCTTGAACTAAATTGCTTAGAAATTAGGTCCGAAATTTCAAAAGGTGCCTGAGCATTCTGAATGCCCGATTTTCCATTAATTTCAAATCGTAACGGTGGCTTTGAAAAAGATAGGACAAAGGCTAAGTTACCCTAGGGTGACATTTCAAATTTGCTGAGGTTGATGGTAAAATCTACATTGATTTGAGCAAGACTGAGGAGTTTCCCTTACATGCTGCTGGGATAAGGCTATAAACTAGTCAAAATCTGTCTGTTTGACAAAAACAATGAAGCAAATCTTTAATATTAAGGGAGACAATCTCTGTTCATTTGAATGAAGTTAACCTCATGCTTAAAGGTAGGTATTTTCATACTTTCACTGACTGAGAGACTGAGAGAAAGTCAGTTTTGTTCTCATTAGAGTGGGAAAACTTGCCTAGATTGTCAAGAGGTACAGTGCTGAAATTGCGTGAAGCAGAGAGGACTTGACATTTCCCTTTAAATCTGTTGTGGTTTGGCTTTATTTCTGTGAACATAATTTGTAAAAGGAAAGGTCAAATCATCTCAAAAGTAGATGTCTGTCTTAAGCTAGGTTAGTAGTGGGTGTAGGTAGCATAACCATTTACACTGCAAGCTTTCAGACAGAAAGCCCTAGAAAATTCAAGTGTAATTTAATAGCGATTGTCTTTTCAGTTGGAAGCATTTTGCTTTACACAAATGTAGTCCTTTCCAAAAAGTTTAAGAGGCATAACTGAAGTATCTTTTGACAGGAAGTAAACTATATGCATAAACTCAAATAAATGCTATATTTTATAGGCTCCATCGTGGCCAGTATTGTTGAATAGCAATTTCTGACAGGTATGCATATGCTTTCTTAATGCACTTTCACTAGACCTAAGGGCCAGAGAATTTCATCATCTTCTGAAGTATTAAGAAGAAAAATCCTCTATTGGATTTTTCCTTTTATTAAGGAACATCTATTTATTTGCTGAGTTGAAAGAGACCCACAAGGATCATCATTTGTAATGTGTGTATGTAATGATAGAGTTATTTTTAAAAATTAAATATTTTTATGCTACTTATGTATCTCAAGACCTTTGAAAAGATGAATAGAAACAATGTTAACCTGTCCTTTACTTCTATAAGCTTTTCTGGACCTGTTTTCTATGCCTTGATAGTTTCAAGAAAAAATAATGAAATGCATCCCCCTCCCTCTCCTAAAATAACATACAGAAACACCCAAAACAACTGCATATGCAGAAGGAACCCTTAGGTCATTAAGCTTATTGAGGCATAGAGAAGTGCTTTTAAATTGAAAGAGAAGAAAGGTAACAGTTAAACTATTCGTTGCTGATCTGAGAAACATCTCCTAGAATGACAATGTTTGACTAATGAAAGTGCTAGTTGAAAAAGATCAGACTGCTTTATTTGCATTCTGCCTTTTGTTTGCTCTGCAGATATTACAGAAACCTTTTGAAAAACAGCCCCACTGTGTGTTTTTTTAAAATTTTTATTCTTTATATATTAGCATATAATATTCACAGTGTTTCCATGTACCAACCTCTTTATATTTGTAACTTTAGAGCCTGATTTCAATGCCACAGTGCCTCAGTAATTTATAAGAGTTCTGCATCAAAGAAGCAATCCTATTACTAAATAAAAGCATTCCTCTACCAGTTCTCTTGTTTTTAATGTTCATGTAATCAATAGTAGTGTTTGGTGATATTTTTTTTTTCTGGTTGTGTATATTGGTCTAGTCAGAAATTTAAAAGGTGCATTGGGACACCTGATACAGTTCCATTTAGAAGCAAATAAAAACATCTATTAAAAAAATAAAATTCAATTTTTTATATTAAAGAAGCCTATCTTCAAATCCTGTTTTTATTGAATTAGAAGGCTGATTAAAATGAGAAAATTCTTCAAGCACTACAGGTCTTACTAATTTTTTTAAATGAAATCAATGATATCCAAATATGTTATCATGTTAATATGCTTTAATGATTTAGAGAATATACAATAGTATAAGAAAGCTATGGAACAGCATTTTTTTCTGGTAAGAACATGCTAGAAAAGTTTTAGCTAAAATCTGTCAGTTAAATCTGTCAATATCTATTTTGTTTTAACTTGCAGCTCAAATATTAATTTGTTGCTTGGAACTTTTTTCAGATAAACTTGAGACATCAAGACTGCATGAACAGTATATCAGTTGTGGGAAACAACATTTAAAATAATCAAGTTTCACAAGTTTTCTCACTTCATGAGTTTTTTTGTTTTTTTTTCCTTCATTCTTTTAATTTTAGTTAACTTTTATGAACTATCAGTAAAATACAAGAGAATGCTCAATTTTAAAGTGATTGAGGTGTAAGTAGGAGAACCCCAGACTACAGGTTCTGAGTTCGTCTGCTTCAGTTTTAAGGATGTCAAATTTATCATTTTTCTACAGCAAAATAGAAACCAGTTGGTTTAGAGCTCTGTGTAATTGTATCCAGAACATCAATCCTGCACAAAATCTTGGCTTCACAGGCATGAATTCCATATGCCTGTGACTTCTAGGAGGTGTCAGTGGTAGCGATTTTGGTACCTGTATGTAAAATAGAATATTGGGGTTTGTGGTATTTTTTGTCCCCTCACCACAGAACAAAATGGTGCTCTGATTTAAGTCTTCAACTTACCACCCCTTTTACCCTTGACCTTTTTTCTCTGTTTAGCCTATGAAGGAGGATGCTATGGATGAATAAAAAGAACAAAAGCTTTACTTAAAAATGAGGGCCTAATTTGTGCTGAGCAGTTATAGAATTGAATGCAGCCATAAAACAGTTGAAGTTCACACAGCTAGTTGAAATTTGATGGATTGAGACTGAAGGAGAATGGATTTCTTCACAACGCTAGCACAGTCCTTGTTTTATGTGCTAAAGATTGCTTGAATTTCTTACTGTTTCAATAATTAAACTTGAAATGTAATAAAATAATTACAAATAAGTGTGTTTGGCAACTTCATCATCTTTGTATTTTAGGATTCAACAGAGAGTTTCATCTTATTGGATTTATTGCAATTTTTTAAAAATTGTGAATGCAATACTGAATCTTTGAGCATGCTCCCTGCTGTGGCATTTAAGTGCAGTCAATGTCTTATAATGAACCTGCTTTCTAACAAAAAATACTTTAAAAATGCAACAGCATCTTGAACTTCTTTATTAAAAAATGTGCTCATTTAAATCTTTGTGAAGTTAAATATATGACCAAATAGAATGTTTGCATTTTTCACCCTTAATTAAACACAGTGATTCTCATTCTACATGTCTTTTGCACTATACTTTAAATATTGAAAAATTATGTTGGCAGGGAGTTTGAGCACTGTTGCTGGGCATACTTAGAACTGATCTCAAATTATTAAAACAGAAACCTAAACCAAGGTTCTGACTGCTTAAACTGGATTTTAACTCTGTCTTTAGATTAAGCAGTGCCTACCTCTGCCCTCTTCCTGGCTTATGCCATTTGTTTACCTGTAGTTTTGTGACAGAAACCTAAGAAGACAAAAAACTTCTTGCACAAGTAGGCAAATGTTAATCTCAGTTAATAGGAAATAATGTTGTACAAACTTGATGCAATTATCCCTTCTCAAGTGTACAGTGAAGAACATGGAGAAATTAAAGCAATTGGCAACTATTGTAGTTTATGGAATGTATTGTGTATCCTTGTGGCAGTTCTATTATTTTGTGGAATTCTTTAGAGAGGAGCTGTGAACTTGAGATAGACACAGAGATTGACATCTCATGAGTAGCCTTCATTCTGAATGTAAATTCTACTTAAAAATGAGCAACATTTACAGCTGTTTGCCTAAGACTATAAGCTGTCTGGTAAAAGACCTAATTTCTTCAAATATTTGTCAGTGCTTAAAAGGCTGTGGTTGTAATTTAGCAGTGTAACATCTCTTGAAGTAAGTGGGCTTATAGGGCAAGAATTTCTAGGTAATAAGTCTCAATCTCTTCTGCTGTAGAAACTGATGTTGAGTTAAAAGACTTACCTTCCCTACTTAAAGACATTTTCCCATCTTGCTGATTCTATAATTCTAAGATTGTTGACAACAACCACTACCCCAGAACTGCCATGTTCACCACTAAACCGTGTCCCCAAGCGCCACATCTACATGTTTTTTAAATGCCTCCTGGGAGGGTGACCCCCTACTTCCCTAGGCAGCCTGTTCTAATGCTTGACAACCTTTGTGTTGAAGAAATTTTTCCTAATACCCAATCTAAACCTCTTCTTGGGGTTCAACTTGTGGCCGTTTCTTCTCATCCTGTCGCTGGTTACCTGGGAGAAGAGGCCACCTCCACCTGTGTACAGCCTCCTTTCAGGGAGTATTACAGAATAAGTTCCCCCCAGCCTCCTTTTCTCCAGACTAAACACCCCCAGCTCCCTCAGCTGCTCCTTATAGGACTTGTGTTCCAGACCCTTCCCCAGCTCCATTGCCCATCTCTGGACACCCTCCATCCCCTCAGTGTCTTTCTTGCAGTGAGGGCCCAGAACTGGACACGGCACTCGAGGTGTGACTTCACCTGTGCTGAGTATGGGGGGACAATCCCTGCCCTGCTCCTGCTGGCCACACTATTGCTGACACAGGCCAGGATGCCATTGGCTTTCCTGGCAACCAGGGCACAGCTGTGTTCAGATGTTCAGCAGCTGTCACCAGCACCCCCAGGTCCTTTCCAGAGAGGTTTACTTAATATAAAACCAGCATGTTTTTGTACAATTTCTCTCCCTGTCCTAGGAAGTAGGATCTAGAACAATTAGAAGTCACTATCCAATTTCCAATCTCAATTTACTACTTTCCAGACCCTACGTGCTTTTATCACTTGCAAGACTTTCCAATTCCTAAATTTTATTTTTCTAAGAAGGTCAACGCTTTCAGCTTTTATTTTATTGTTTTGAAATCTTCTAGGCTTCTGTTGAAAACTATGTGTATTTCTGTATTTCCTTTATTAGATAATAAAAATTCTGGATAATTTTCAAATATCAAACAGCCTGTTTCAGAGCTCTTACTACTTTTTGTTTACATATCATAAAGAAGTATTTTTATACTTGCTCTTTTGCTAAGAATTGTGCTGAAAAAAATTACTTTTTCATAGTAGTTCTTTATAGAAACTGTCAGACTAGTGTGTTGGTTTTGCACAGTCTGGTTTCTGGTAGCAGGACAGCCACAGAGGGGGTTGCTGTGAGAAGATGCTGGAAGCTTCTACCATGTCCTTGATGGCTCCAAAGGTGGACATGCTGCTGGCCAAGGCTGGGCCAATGAGAGATGATGGTAATGCCTCTCTGATAATATATTTATGAAAAAAATCAAAAGGAAAGTAGTGGCACAGTTTTAATTCCAGCCAGAGAAGAGGATGAAGTGAAGGAAAACAACAAGGAGACACCAAGGTCAGTGGGGAAGGAGGGGCAGGAGCTGCTCCAGGCACTGGAGCCAAAATTCCTCTGCAGGTGAGACCATGGTGAGGCAGCTGTGCCCCTCAGCCCATGGGGATCCATGGGGATGCAGAGATCCACCCACAGCCCGTGGAGATCCATGGGGATGCAGAGATCCACCCACAGCCCATGGTGGATGTCACCATGCCAGAGCAGGTGATGCCTGGAGGATGCACTGGATGGATGGATCCAGTGGGAAACCCAGTGCAGAGAGGGGGGGCTCTGCTTCCAGGCTGGAGCAGCCTGTCCTTGGAGGACTGCACCCCATGGAATAGTGTCCCATACTGCAGCAGTCTTAGGAGGGCTGCTGCTCATGAGATTGGAACCACCTGGAGAATTTCACAGAGAACTATTTCCCATGGGAGGGACCTCACAGTGCAGCAAGGGAAGAATTCCTTTCCCTGAGCATCAGAAGTAAACGTCAGGTGATGAACTGACCAAAACCCCCATTCCCTGTCTCTCTGTGCTGTTGCTGAGAAGGAGGACCATGGGTTGGGGGAAGAAAAGGTGTTTTTAAGATCTTATTTTACTTCTTATTATCTTTCTCCAATTTTGTTAGTAATAAATTCAAATAACTTTGTACTTCTAAATTAAGCCTGTTTTGCCCTTGGAGTGTTTTTTCCTGGTCCTTTACTCATGAACCTTCATTAAATTTCTCTCTCCTCTGCTCAGCTGTGCCAGGGGAGGCAGAGTGAGTGACTTTCATGCGTGCCTTGTGTTTGGCCAGTGTCAAACCACAACAACTAGCTAAAAACAAAACCCAGAATCTTATTGCTTTAGATGAGAGACCAACTTTTAAGCAGTTTCTCTACTCCCTCCCTTCCCCCCAGTTCATGATTGATACAGGTAACCTGTATTCCTTTTGTGTACCTCTCATGATGATCTAATTGTTATTTTTGCAAGTATGTGATTTTTGAAATTTGACTGCACAAATTGTTCATTAGCCTTGCATTTCTGTATTAGATACTGACTGGTTTACTCTTGCCTTTGGAAAGTGCTTCCTGCTCATTTTCAGCTTCTGCTATACATTTTTAATTTTAGGTTATGGCAATTAATGGATTATTCTCTGTGTAATGAGTACATGATATGCCAAATACCAGCAGATTAAAGAATTTCCTATGCTAATTTCTTCATGTCCTGCTAAGAATCTGTTCAGATTATGCTCATAAAACCAGACTTTTGTCTGTATCTTTACTATCTATAGCTAAATATTTTTGAGCAGAAGCCAGTAGGCTTTTGTAGTGAGGCTGATGGTGACCGGATGGTGCAGGAGAAAAAGAAGAAACAAGGAACTTTAGGTTACATGTAAACGATTTGATGGCTGGTGGAAGATTATAAAGATTTAGAAAGCAGACTTTCTGTGTGCTTTAAACAGTGCTTAAACAAGCACTGCGCTTAAGCGCAGTTTTTCTGATTTTTTTTTCCCTTCTGTCTGGAGGAAAAAAGTACCTAAAATGTAAGTAAGTAGCCTAAAATCCACTTTAAAAGTATAAGAGTTTAAAATAGACCAAAAACAAACAGGAAAAAAAAAAAGGTACAAACCCTCACTTCTGTGATCTGTAAGTTACTCGGAATCTTCATGCAGACTTTGGAACAAGAGTTGCATTTGATTGTTGGAAGTTGAGATAGAATTCAATTTATGCCATCCATCACATGTGTTGAAGGTTATATTCCTCTATTGATGTGTTCAAACTGCTTGCTCAATGCTAGTAATGTCCAGAACACTGTTGTTTAGGGGAGAATATCTTCTATTTAAAGGGAGAATACTTCTCTTCATCAAATAGAGAAATATAGTTCAATGTAATCAAAACTTGCTATGGGGTTTGCCATTAAGCTTTTTGCTGTACATAACTTGAAGTATATGCTCTTTATAAAGCAGTCATTGTAGCTTAGAGAATTTAAAATTAATAGTTTGCTCTTTTGCTTTTATATCTTTTCTGGAAGTTTAAAAAACTTTTGTAAACATTTGTCATATTTCCTTTTTTAAGCTTGTTTGATTTCTGCATAATGAATATGTTGTTCAGGGAAAGCAGTATTTCAGACATGAAAAAATATTGTCGGAATATCTCTTTCATTGCTCCATCTTCACAGCATGGAAATACTTGGTCTGGTTCCTTTCCAGTTTGTCTCCTCTTTGTTAGAGCAGAACAGGATGACTGCTTTGACTGTGAATTCCTTCACATCTCTGCAGAATGCTTAGCAACAGATGTTTTGGAATTCCGTGGTGCTGCATTATGGTGCTGAGTCAAAATACATCTGCAGAAAGGCAGCGATTTTCAGCAGTGAACAACTCCCATCACAACCCCACTGCTGCACAACATTGCACAGGTCTGGAAACGAGCTCTTGATTCTGGTGGATCGTGTAAACTTCAGAACTGACCTGCAGAAGCACTTTCCTTGTTAGTTGGTGTGACAAATTAGTGGGTAGCACATGGTAAAGATGAAATTCACTGAAATAAGGCAGTGAAGTTAAAATAATTTTGCCTGCTATTGCAATGCAGATCTCTGCAATGCACATTTTCTTGTTTTGAAGGCTTAACCATACATCATTCTCTGATGTTAAATGTATCCTTGTGCCATACGAGCAGGGATTTAGTGCCATGTGAGCTGAGCAGTGGCTGCTGCTATTTCTCCAGAAGGTGGTAGCATTGCTCTGTGCTAGCTCAGAGCATCTGCATCCTCCTCTGCTACATCCAGGCCTTTATCCACCAATGCCTTATTCATGCTCAGAAGCTATGCTTCTGTAGTATATTTTATATTTAAATAACTAGGAGATTATTTGTAAATTCAGGTTTGATGCCTGTTTGTTTTTTTTTTTAAAATACTTTAGAAGTGTATTTTTTATTTTGTTGCTTTCTAAGTCAATCTGCAGGGATTTTGCCCTTCGGTACTGAAACAACGAATGCAACATGCATGCAAAAAAGATTTAGAAAATGCAAAGCCACAGATCCACAGCAGAAACAGTCTTGGAGGATCTTCTGCTTGAATTTAGTCTCCAAAGAGGGATTACCCTATCGTGCAAGTTAAAAAGTGAACTGATTTTAGGATGCTCTACAAAATACAGCTTCAGCCTGTGTGCAGGGGACTCCAGGACTGTGGAAAGCCTGGCAGGGCTGGAGTAAAGGATCTTGGTCTGGCGTAGAGGAAAACTGGTATCCTGTCCTTGTGGCTGTGACACTGAGAAATCTGAGCCCATTGCTCAGCCCATAAAATCCAGCCTGGTGAGGCTGCTTTCTGGTTTGATTCCTACTTTCTGATTTATCAGTGGCAGAGGATTGTACCTGACTGTCAGTTCTGACAGCAGCAGGTTTTTTAATAGCAGAAGGCTTTCCCAGTGGAGCAAGCTGCAGCAGAAAAAAATGCTTGTTTTTCTTCTGTGTTTCCTTAAACCTCACAAACCTAATAATAAACCTGATGTTTTATTGCATGAAAGCATTAAAAGAAAAATTATTTATTGTTTCTATGAGGAAATCCATAATAGAGCTAACAGTATGAATGAAAAGTGATATTTCAGGAGAAGAAAAAAGAAATAAACTCTAGAACAGGAAAATCGGCACTCCCTCAATATAATCAACACTTAACTATAGTATGAGGTAATCTCTATACCTGAGAATAAGAGAAGCAAGTTCAAAGCCAGTTACCTCAACTGATAAGGATTATCTAAGAAAGCAGAGCTCCAAGTGGCCTTTTGAAATGCTGAATTTAGAAACAGAACACGATGGAAGGCTCTCAGTTGTTATTATGAGCGCAATTTAAAAATTAAATAACTGTGTTTTCGATTCTTGTGCACTGTACACTTGGGCAAATATTAATGTAAATGATCCTTATCCTTTAAAGGGCCTTACGTTTGCTCCAGGAGCAGGTGGGAAGTTCCCTGTAGGATGGTGAGAAATGACAAATTGTAGGTTTGGGTGGGGAAGGAGATCACTTTTAGCTTGGAGCAGAAAACACGTGCCTTGGATTTGTATTCAGTGTAGTTGAGCTGTGTGAAAGCAGCTGCAGGCCATTGCAATGATGATGGAAGTCTCTGGATTTGTAGAAATAGTAGTGGTGGCATAATAGTGAACTTCAGGGCACTGGATTTCTGTTAAGCAGCTGTAGAGTCTGGCTTCTGATTCTCTGCAAAAACCCGGCCCTTCTAGCAATTTATCATGGCACCTCATAGCAAAGAAATTCCTATATCTGCACAGAAAGAGAGCAAGTGTGCAGCACTGAACTCAAGAACGACTAATGCCAGTTCAGTGGCAAGATGGGGCTCGTAATGTATTAAACAAAAGTTTCTCGATAGCCTGGTTTGCAAGGATTTTTTTAATAGGTTGCTATTTAACACTGAGTGTCTGTATGTCTTGAAACTTAGCCTAGGTGTTAGTATATAGGGGATTGATTCTGCATGTACACTTTATCTCACAATTAATAAATTAAATAATTGATCAATCTGTAAATGCTGTCTTCTGGGCTGTGAAAACATCACTTTTCCACCAATCTCTGTAGTTAAAACTGAAAAATATGCCCGGTTTCTAACTTTTGAATCCAATAAGAGCAACAGCCATGAGGATATCCATGCCTGACATCTCTTTAAAATATAAACCCACTTCTTTTCCCTGAGGTCTTTATTCTCTTAAAGTGTTAATGAATCTATTTCACTAAACTTGATAAATGTTCTATCAGTTGTTAAAGTATATGACAAATTTTCTCAGTTTTAACTCTTGTCCCCATTTTTCTATTTCCTTGCATCTTGTGTTCAGTGGAAGCAGTCTCGTGTCTTCTCTCTAATGGGACAGCCCACAAAAAATTGAAAGACCACAGCAGAGCTAGGCTCGGCTGCATTATTTTTGCAATATCATGTTTTTCCAAGGAAGTTTCAAAAGCTTGCTGAATCAGTCTTGCCTTCCTAGCAGACCCCTACTGCTTTCCAGAGTTTAATGTTCAAACAAATTCTCTCCAAATCACCTTTCTGTGCAGAAAGAGATGTAATAAATCACAAACACAGGAGGCAAGTGATGTAGAAACCTATTTGGCAGCAGTAGTTGTTGCTTTTTTCTTACTAATGACTTTCTGATAAGCTTTTTGTTTGATGCTTCTGTTATCTGCTGAAGTTAAAATGGAAAATCAGACCAAGGCAAATTACTAATGCATGCAGATCTATAGGTATCAATTAAACTTCAAAATTTCCAAGGCAAAGTGTCTTCAAAGGAATTTGGGCTTCCTGTCCTTGCCCAGTGAATTCCCCGGTGCTGATGGATGCTCCTCTGAATGACTCCTGATTTTTTTTTTCCCGAAGTCTTGAAGCCAATTTTCCTCTAGATGGCAGGACCACTTTAGGCTTCATAGAAGTCATTGAGTTGTTGTTGGTCCCCAAGGTGGTTCTGCTAATTTAGTTGCTGGGAGAACTTCATATATGGTGAATAATTGGGGAAGGGTAGGTGAGAAACAGCTTATGAGCCCTCTGTATGGAGCACTTCCTCAGTGATCCATCTTCTGCTCTGGCATTCACCTGTATCTCTGAGCTACTCTTCAGTGATGTTGTTTACATGGAAGAATATTCTACATATTTATATAGTATATCAATATGTTAAGTTTTCTCCCTTATGTGTTCATAGGGCACAAAAGGCAAATTCCATGTGAAATAAAAATGAAATCTCTACTGCAATCTTTGTGCATTCCTTTGTTTCAAGAAGGACAGGCTACATCAAGGTATTCTATCAGTCAATGGTGCTTTTCTCATACGAGTGAAAGCATCAGTGGTTGTGTGTTGCTGGCATACCAAGCCACCTTCCCACTGTTTGCTTATTTTGTTTTACAGTAGCAATTCCACACAAGCAGGATCAAAATCATTGCTCTGATATCACCACTTCCTTTTCATACAGTAATAAAGGCTTTCTTCTGTCTTTTGTAGAAATAATTATTCTGCTGAAAAACCTAGAGATTCTGTCATGGAAGTAGGATTTAAATATTTTGGCATTCAATACAAGTTAAAGGAATTTAATAAAAACGGTGCCGTTTATTTTTCCTTTCATGAAGGGTTATTTTCTGTATGTAAAATGGTGACAAACAGTATTTTCCTCTCTGAGATGCTCTCAGAGTTGTAAAAAACATAGGAAGATGTAGCAAATTAGAGGCTTGCTTCAGGGTGATAAGTGCTGTAGCATCCCCATTTTTATAAGTATAGGTATCTTGGCTACCATTGAAGGAGGTTTTTCAAACACAGTTTGTAATAGTGTTACTTCAGGTTGCACCTGAAATGATTGCCATTGTAGTCTGGTTTGAAAAACAGAAGGAAATTAAGAATTCAGTAAAGGAATCTGTGAAAGTGTCACAGGAGTGCCAAAGTGATTTTTGTTAATATGCTCTTAATAGGCATGAGAAGCTCTGAGATGATTCCAAAGTTATCCAGGAATTTGAAATCTGCTTTGATTATGCTCATGTATTTGTATTATATTTGGACCAAATTATGAACTCATTTGTAGCTGATAATTTACTACCCTCACTAGGATGAAGTTAATGTTAATTCCCCTGACAACTGGGACAGGAATAATTTTCTGCTTGCTTCAATTTAGCACGAGTTTGAAAAGGGGGTTGTGTGGAAGTAGATAACCTTTTTCATCAGAGATAAATACTTGAAAAAATTCAGTTTTCCCTTTCCTGACACTAAGAAGTCTATAAAGCTTAGTAATTCTTAGGTCTGCATAACTTATAGCTCAGCATATTGCTAAAAGCTTTCTTGAAGTTTAAATTTATAGCTATTTTCTGACAATAAAAGTTGAAAATTCTGTTTCCAGTTCTAATCTAAGCACCCTCTTGGTAGCTTAAACAAAAACATCATGGCTTTATGAAGCTAATTTTTCCTGTCAACACAGAAAGAAACATCTGTTGCTTCTGTAATGTGAAATTGATAGAAACACTGTTTCTGAAGACTTCGTTGCAGTGGCTTTCAAGAGTTGACCTAGTGAGCTCAGTAGATCAGTGGATCTAGGTGGTCAATAAAACATATTATTGAATGACTGCATTAATAATGTTTGATTTTGTAAATTGATTAATTCAAGCATGATGGTGATGAGGATAATTTTGTGAAAGAAGAAAATTACAGGACTATTATATCCATTTTATACCTGGGATTGCATCGAGCAAGGCCTTTCTGACATTCCTATTCTTTAAACTTTAAATGAAATATCTCAGAAACAGATACATGTGATACGTTTCTTATGAAATCCATTTAAAATACTTAAAATTTTAAGTATTTTAAATGGTTACAAATAATGTCTCAGAGTTCCTCATTTAAATGGTACTATATAATATAAATTTTGCAGTCTTATGATGCATTTTATTTCAAAAGCCAGTAAACTTACTTTGTTAGACGTCTGGAAACCACCTTGATTCAAACCCTAAATTTGTTGGAGAAAGACAAATATGCTGCTTTCCCTGGGGAAGACATAGAGATGTATTTGAGCTCAGAAAACTTGCAGAAAAGAAGGGCTTATTTAAACCAATTTCAATTCCTATTATTCAAAACAAGCCATCTTTGAGAATTTAGGAGTTAACTCCTGAATCAGAAGTACATGAAGACATTTTAAGCATTCTGTGTGTGAATGCCAGGGCAGTGAAACCCCTGTTTCCTGTGAGCCCTGCTCTGTTGGGTGCTCGTGAACAGACAGGGCTGCTCGAATGGCTGTGCAAGGAGAGCAGGTGAATCAGCCAAAGGAACCAGCATGTTCAGCAAGAGATGTGCACCTCAGTGCTCGTGTGGAAGAATACAATATTCTTGAGCCTTTCACTTGCACAATGTGGCTTAAAAATAGGACTGAGACTAGAAAAGCCACAATTTACCTATTAATTTACCTACTAAACGGTGAAAAAATAAACGACATACTGTAACTATTAAATTTCTGATAAAGTTTGCACGGAAATTTACAGTTGTAACAGAAACAAACAAAATACAGTTTAGATTAGGGTTGAGTCACTAAAGTTTTTTTTTCGAAGTTTTTTTAACTAAAGCTTCATTCAAGAATGGTCCTGGAGTGGTTCTATTTCTTTCCAGAAATGAAAGAAAGCTTACATTGTCTGTTAAAAAGACCTGTATCCAACCAAAATTTTTTAATCAATACAGCTGAAGGAGTGAGCAAGAAAGAAAGAAACTTCCCTGAGTTTTGACTCTGCCTGAACAGGTACTTAATAAAAGGGCATGGAAAGGGAAAAAGAAAAGGTAAAATAAGTTCCTTGCTTCTTTCAGGTATTGCCAATTCTTGTGCTAGGTAATTGTTAATAAGTGAACTTTCATATGAACATTTTGTCTGCAAGAATGGTATTTTCAATTTGAACAGCATTGGCAGGATTTTTTTCCAGCTAATCGATTTAGAAATTACTTCTTGTAGACAGAGAACATATCGATGTTGTGAGCTATGAACATGCAAAGAGCCTTGCAAGTGTAAAGCAGTGACAACAGGTCTGCAAGCCACAATTTTGTATTATAAAATTTTGTAGTTTTATTTCTCAGATTATGACTTTGTAAAGGAAAAGAGGTCCCAAATTAGATCTGAAAACTGCACATCCATCTTCCTCTGAAGCTTGCCAGAGACTTTCAGAAATGACAGAAAAGTATATTTTCCAAAGTTTTAAGGAGCCTGTTACTTATTCAAAGCACCTGAGACTATCTTGTCTTGCTTTGCTTATGACTAGCATGTCACCACCAGGCTGGAGGTGATGGAGGAACTCTGTCCTGCTGACACTTCTATTCATGGCATTTATGTCTCTGTTAAATGCCAGCTGAATGTCACTGCTGCTCGCCAGACAAGAATAAGGGAAAACCTCTGTCCCCAAGATGCAGCAGGAAGGGCAGGCAGGTTCTCAGCTCTACAGCACGGTGTGATTAACACCTTGTCACGAGTCATGCTGTGTGTGCCTTTAGCACCAGGAGTTACAGGACATGCTGAGTTTATTCACTGCTGATACACAAGGCTGCAGTTCTGGGACATTAATCAGACCTTGTGTGGCTTTTTGCATGCCTGTGTGTTAAGGTTTTGTCCCGGCAGGACTTTCCTTCCCATCTATCCTCCACCCAGACCCCATCTGTCAGACTGTAAAGGCTTCAAACTGATTCAGTTTCTCACATGGAGTCAGAGGCTGCATCATAGGCTAGGGATGGCAGAGGTGTGTCCTGTTATTCTTCCAAGCTGAAGCAAGGGACAACATCCAGGTCCTGGCATTGCTCCAGTGTTCAAAATCTTTGCCAAAATAGGATAATATCAGTAGGAGAGCTGAAACAGTCTAAAAACTTCACCTGTGCTGTAGGAGGAAAGTGGTGTGGAAGAGGGAGATGGGAAAGAGATTGCTGTGGTGGGCTCATCTGGCAGAAGCAAATGATCATTGAAACGAGATCTTTTTAATGAAGGTGTTTGTTTTCCAGTTGATTAGAATCTGATCATTAAAAAATGTTATGTTCTGCCAATGAAATTGAATTCATTTTGGAGTTGGAAGTATATTGGAAACCTCAAATGTTTTTTTTTTGTCTCCTAAGATCATGGTATTTTAACAAATTTGAGTAAAATCAAACCTGTTTTAAAAAATGAAGGCCTGCTTTCAGCTTGATATGATAAGCTAACACTGTAAAGGTGACAAAAAAAGAAGATTAATGTTATCTACTGTTAGCTTAAATACTTTTGTTCTTGTTTTTACCTATCCTCTGAAAAAAGGCAGAAAAGAGTGATACAAAATCCTCTTACCATTAGGTGCTCAAAACAGTTCTCTAAAGCCACTGAAAATTAATTCTAAACTGTGCCTTAATGGGCCATGACATGCAACACCTTGTCTAATAATCTTACTGAAACAAAATCTGGTTCTGGCAATTCTACAGCCTTCAGTGCCCAGTTGGTTTTGATGTCAGCTGAAGGCGTTCATGGTGATATATGGGAATCGATGTCAGGCTCTCGCAGGCCTGCTTCTTTTTAAACAGCGTTGGCAACTTGGGGGAAAGCAGGAATGCCCAGTTTTAATATGTCTGTTAAAAAGATGAAGGCAAAATATTTTCAGGGCAGTAGTAATGCAAATCCTAATCCATTCAAAAGGTTTATGGTCTTCTGAACTCTTAGAGAAAGTATATCCTTGAAGGCAAGGTGAGAATTCTATATTTTGAGAGGAATTAACTTCAAAGTTAATTTTAAATTTGTCTTTACATCCTGATGCCTATGGCTGAGTGCATTTTTTATGTTATAGGAATGTCATAATTATGAATATCATATAAATTATTCAATATAATCCTGGATTTAAGAAGCCTCCAACTATTAATATAAGAGACTTTTAAATATTTCAGAACCCAAAAAGTAAGTTGGGAGCACAGTAGCTTCTAGATTCTTCAAATGGTCACCCACTTCAGTATGCTGAGCAAAACTTTCCAAATGTTATTACATCATGCATGCTAGAAAAGTTAAATATAGTTGTATGGTAACCACAAATATACTGTGAAATCCTCTAATAAGCACACAAACATATGGGGCTCTAGATTAGAAGTTGCCAGGTTCTTCCTGTCACTACTGACTGTATGCCAAATCCTGCCAGAGGTGTGCAGTGAAAATCAAACTGAACTTTGCAATTTGCATTTCAGTGGCAGGGGAGCTTGGAGCCAGCTAGAAATTATCACTGTTCCTATGTGTAACACCATGGTGAAGAATGTTGTCAATAGCATGAAGTTTGGCATCAAAAGCGAGTAATTTGACTTCCTAATTACCTGCTCAAAATCTTGTTTAAAATGCATCATAACAGAAAGCTAACAATGACTGTGAGCATGTGTGGAAGCTCTGAAGAAAAACTTCCAAAATCTTCGAAGTTATTTGCACTCTGTGCTAGTCCTTCTTTCTAAATAGATTCCTCTTACTTTTTTTCCTTGAAAATATAGGGGTTTTCTGGTTTTCAACATCTTTAGTCTTTTTTTTAATATCAGTTTTCTACACCCCTGTTTTGATTGTCTTTGCTCACCTGTTTTTAAAATGGTGTGTTTATATCTATACTAGCACTCTACTTTTTAGAGAGTAGGAGCTCATTCTTCAGAGAAATTAGGTAATATTTTAAGCTTATTGTCAATCTTATCCATTTAAACCTGTTGCTCCGAACAGTTCTAATGAAATGCCTTGAAGATATCTTTTTAGGAGGCTCTTACTTTATGAATCCCTCAATTTTGGGTCTATATTCTATTTAAATAAAATAATTTATCTGCTATCCAACACCATGTTATTGGCTTTTCTGAATCACTGGCAGTTGAAAAAATAGATTATTTTTTAATGCTATTGTGAATCCCTCTCATGGTGTGAAATTTGATTTAAGCTGTAATCTTACACAGCTGATTTCCTCACAAATTTTATTTGTAAGTGCCGTGTGCATTTTTTTTTTTGAATTTCACAAAGACAAGCCTTTGACAGAATGGCTCAAAATGAAGTTGTCTTCAATAAAATACATCTTATGAACATAATACAATTTTATTTAAAATAAATGTGATATGAAATAAATGTTTAACTAAAACTTACAGGAAAAGTCATTCATGAAGAAAGTTTTTTGGTGTACTAGTTACACCAGGGCTGAATTTCAGTATCCCTAGAATGCCATACCCTTTCCTTTGAGTGCTAGCACCCTTTATCTCTGATGTGCGCAACATTTAATTTAAACAGAATAGCAGGTAGATTTTCAAAAAGGAATGTGTTTTCACTGAAAATTTTGATTAATACTGTTAAATAATATAGTACAAATATAATGGAAAATATTTGGATATGATAGTGTGTTTTGGCAGTGAGGAAATTTTTGTGGACATATCTATCCATATTGGCCAAAGTTTCATATTTTGTGGGAGGCTTGGGGCAGGGTGAGAAACACATGTGCATAATCAGACTGACCTCTAAATGATGGTCTTGATTGAATGTATTAAAGTGAAAATATGTACTTCTCTGTATTGAATGTGTGGTTAAATAATCTCATAGGAACTAAAGAGAAACCTAGACCTTGTACTAAACAAACAGTCAATTCATCTTTCAAGGATTTCTTTATCAATTGGAGCATCTCAAGGTGGTTAAAAGCTCAAACTGAGAGTTACCCTTAAATGGTATACAAGGTGCCAAATGACCAATGATGCTTGTATTGGAACTGTAACGTGCTTTTCTTGAGACATTTTTCTCATCCATTCTATTGCTGTGATTTGCTAATACACAAAGAATAGGTTATAAGAAAAAGTAAAATGCTTAAGAGAATAAATTAAATTAAATTAATCTGTATAAAAGCTATGAAATTATTGTATTGATATTTAAATATATGATCAAGCTATGACATTCTTGCTGAAAAAATTGAGCATTCTTACACCCTCAGCCAGTTTGATTAAAGATACGTATATATGTAAGCCATAATCAATAGTTCCATTTTTTCCAGAAATCCTCTCTGGACTTGACCAGTAATACCAGTTTCAAGAAGACCAGATGCAAAAGGAGTATAAGTTGTTTGCTAAATTGTAGAATCTTTGACAGGGAAGTGTATAGCCAGTGTCAGCATGCTCAGAATCCAACTGAAAATCACAATTTAGTGAAGATGATAATTTAGCAGGAATATCTATGGTCTTAGGATAAAATACTGAAGCAAATGTGATAGGAGGTTACATGTGCTTCTTAGGTATTCCACTGCTTCAGAGGTGATGCAAATGAGCTGTGGATGTGTGATCAGCTTCTATCAAGCGTGGGATTAGGGAGGTAGGTCATATAGATTCTACTGGATTGTCCTTTCCTTGTTATATATGTCTGCTTCAGGCTATCTGCCACGTGTGGGGGTATTCCAGGAAATAAGGAGCCAAAATTTGATTGTTGAAGGTAGGTATTATTATTGGGTAGGTCTGACAAGCTTATCAAATGGAATTGTGGGTTCTGAGATTACAGCGGTGAAAAGATCCAGCAACAGAGACCTAATAAATATATATAATTATATATACATATAAATAAAAT
>VWZS01006027.1:0-29493 GCA_013397075.1 Rhabdornis inornatus | reverse complement strand
AATTTTAATAAATAAATTATACAAGATATATGAAAAGAGGGAACGAATAGGAAAGCACATTTGTTAATAAGTTTTTGCAAGGAAAATATGTATTCTAAAGAAGTAATTCTTTGGTGTTGCAATTTGGTTTTGTCATCTGATGGGTAACATGAAAGCATTGAGAGGTATCTGCTGATGAGATAAATTTATTTTGTTCTCAAATACTTATATTTAACTTTCAAAAATATTTAAAGGCATTCTTTTCTTGCTTTTCATAGACAGTAATCTCTATCTATGTAAGTGAGATCTGCTCTAGCATAGAGTTATTCAAATGATGTTCCTTGTTCAAATATTACCAGTTTATAAAAGCTCATGTCCTAAGCTTTGTTTGGTTATAATTTGAACTAACTTATCTTTTTTTATGAAAGAAAATATTGCAAATTTATAGTTTTTTCTCATGTAATCACCTAGGTTGGATTTTTTGATTTATATTGTTCCTGTTTTTATTTTCATTTTGTAAATATTCAGAGAATAGCTGTTGAAAATAACAATTCCTCTCCCCCTAGAAATCCTAAAATTTAGCAAGGGGAACATTTTCTTTGATATATTATTCAGTTTTCTTAGGGTTGTCACATCAAAGAGACCACAAAATTAATTTATGTTAGTTTAACTCTCTTCCAATGCCCAGAGAGTAGGAAAATCAACACTATCTGTGTAAGAGAATACAGGAATCAGGAAAAGCCTACATGGTGCTTTCTCCCCAGTGTCCTTCCAGTCCCTAGCTTCTCACTGCTCAGGGTGGTTTTGACAAATTTCTGTGTTCAATAACCTCAGCTGCATTTTTTGTTGTTTTTCTTGGGAAGGTTTGAGAGAGACTGACATTTTGGCATGGGAAAGACAAATTTCTCCTTAGTTTTGTTGTGGATCACATGAACTTTTTTGGTATTCCCTGATGGTTTGGTTCAGTGCCTTACTTGTATGGGAAAGGAGAATAACTTAACTCATGCTTGATGAGTCTATGCTGCTTGTGATTTTATAGACATTATTATATGCAATTGTTTCTACCTCCGTTACAGTTTCAGCACAGTACTCTGTGATTAAAAAGTGATAACAGTCCCTTCTTTTTTTCTTTTTTTCTTTTTCATTTTTCAGTCTAACCAGGAAACACTGATAGACAAAGTTAGACATGTTTGCAGATGTATGTGGGGGTATGGAAATCTCTTTAGGCTGCTGATGTGTGCAAACTGTGTGGAAAAAAATACATAACCTACTTTATGACTCTTTTTGTGGGAGTGTAATAGAGAATTCATGAATATTCAACTGCTTACAGTTGTAATTTTGTGTATTTTTAGACTAACATTAATAGTTTTCTATAATTAAGGAAGCAAACATATTTGTGTGATGGTAATTCCAGGAATAAAATTAGAAGGATTATAAGTCAAGGATATTTGAGGAGTTTAAGGTCCAAAATAGATATATTTTGAAGAAAGTTTCATTTAAATGGTTGTCACCATCTTTTCAGCACGATTCAGTAATTCTGTTTAAGACTAGTAATGTTAATGTCCTAAATATGCTTAGCAGCAGCAATACAGCTCTCGACTTTTTTCTCCTCCTATTTTCTCTTGCCCCATGAGCAATTTGTGATAGTCGAGCAGTATTACACTTGACCTGAACTTGTGTTCATTTTGTGCATACCTCCATGCAGCAGCAAAGTAAACTTGACAGCTTAATTCTATGTTAGGGGAATGTTTGCAGGGATAATCCTATTCACACTGCAGGATAAGGATGCCCTGCTA
This sequence comes from Rhabdornis inornatus, assembly GCA_013397075.1. Taxonomy (NCBI): domain Eukaryota; kingdom Metazoa; phylum Chordata; class Aves; order Passeriformes; family Rhabdornithidae; genus Rhabdornis; species Rhabdornis inornatus. Next base: position 27,718 of record VWZS01006027.1, on the reverse strand, counting down.
GTGGCTTTGGCCTATAAAACCATTAGCTTTAAATTGTGTGCTCGCATTGTGATCTTCTTAGTGTGCAAACCAGCTCTTTTTTTAGCAGTATATTGGTAAGAGTAGATAATTTTATGATACATTTTCCTAGCCAGTGCCTGCTTCCTTTTAAGCTGCAGCTGCAAAAAGCAGCAAAAACTTCACTTCATATGGATTACCTGAGAGAAGACACATGATATTACATTTTAAAGCTGTAAATATTTGGATTAAACTGTATTTAATGACAAAAAATACCATCTTGGTGTAGTGGTCTAAAGATAATGTTTCACAGGTCTCCACAAGTGGAGGCAGAGAGAAGTAAGTAGACAGAATATACATTAAGATATCTCCCTGCTTTTTCCTTAACTACCTTACAGTAGGCCAGTATTACTCCTGTAAGCATAAAAATTTGTTGCTATGGAATAATTTTTGGTTTTGCTTTTGTTTTTCGTCATGCTGTCCTAAGACTTCTGATTGAAGATGGATCTTATAAATAGTCTGATTTTTTTTCTTTTTTATTGTTTGTATATTAACCTCGATTACGTATTAGGAAAAAAAATTATTCTCTGAAAATTTTTTTTGGTGGTCAAGCATTGGAACAGGTGGCCCAAGAAAATGGTGAAGTCACTATCTGTGGAGGTGCTGAAAGCACATCCAGATGTGGCACTTTGGGATATGGTTTAGTGGTAAACATGGCAGTGCTGGGCTGATGGTTGGACTTGATGATCTTAGAGGTCTTTTACAATCTTAACAATTCTTTGATTAATACAAAGAAAATCAGTCTTCAGAATCAACACAAGTCTGCCATTTCTAAGTAGATGCACGGAAAATACATTGGTATTGTATGTTCAAATAGATTTATTCTTTTATTTCTTTAATATTTATATATCTTTATTTGGAAGGGCAAGTGTTAATATACTGTCTCCTTTATGAATCCAAAAGCTGAAATACATTACTTCAAAAATGTTCAGCCAGAATTCCCAGTCTGGCCCCGTGTGCACATGTTTCTGACACTAGAGGGAAGGTACTAGCCCAGGATGAGTCTTCTGTGCCCTCTGTTCATGCCCTGTGTTTTTTATTGTCCTTGGTAGCCAATCTGCCTTGTGCAGCTATGATCCTCACATGGAGAATCAGCACAGCTCCTGGGTTTTTCCTGGTGTAGCTGCGAATTATAATATTGAATTCAATCCAATTCAATCCTACAAATCAATCTGAATCCCATTTAGGTGCTCAGTAGAAAGCGCAAATTAAATCTTTGGCTTCCACCCTGCAACCTTCAGAGCTCTGAATCTCACAAGCTCAACAGGAGACTAAACCCTGTAAATTTTATGCACACACTTTGCATTAAAGTCAAGACTCACATGTCTACTGCATTTCCAAGTGCTTTCTGCATGTGAAGACTGAAGACTTTTTACCCAGAGCTATAACCAAGACTTTGTCATATTTATTGCAGGTGAAGGTCTGCTGTGCTGTGTCTTCTTGGTTCTGCAAGGTGAAAGCCTTGCTGGCATGTACCAAAATCTTGAAGAATGGGTAATAAACACAAGAATCACCAAGAAATAATCAGTATTTCTTTAACAGTTGGTAGAAAAACACTGAACTATGATTAGAATTAACTTTCCCATTAGAATTAACAATTTATCAAAGTCTAGAAAACTTTGGGAAGTGGAATGCATGATAAGAATATTTTTGGTAGTACAGTACCTGCTAATCCTTTTAAAAAAAATTTAAATTTATTCACAAACTACTTCTATTTTGGAAATGAAATTCTCTGCACTACTAGTCCAGAAGTATGTGAGAGAAGAAAGAGTTATTTCACTAATAATGCGGTAAAAATTAGATTAAAAAACTGAATTGAGAGAGGAGGGGAAAATATACAGCTTCAGTAGATGAAATTAAAAAGTTAAATGAAAAAATGCCTTTCTAAGAGAAAAAAAAGGTTATGGCTTTTAAGGTCCCTGACAAGGATTTAGTGATTAATTTCAGATTAACACTTGCTGAGTTTCTTTTTCATGTATGCAGTATGTTTTTACTGTATTAGCTTTGGGATACTTGGTTTGTGCAAAACAAATGTAACCTTCACTTTTTTTTGTTAAACTTTTCAAAGTGTTATTTAATATCACAAATAGAGACTCATTTCTTGCTTGAGACAACACAATATTTTTAAACCTCTTGGATTTATGTGGAATTTTCACTGTTTTGGATAGTTTTCTCAAAAGGCTAATGACAAAATTGTTGTTTGCTGTTTTTACAGAAAAAAGAGTATCTGCCTCTTTATGGTGCTGGTACAGACAGTGTTAAGCTTTAGCAGTGTAGTCCAAATCTCAGATAACTTGGATTTCACATCTGATCTGTTTCAGAATAAAGATTAGCATACAGATTTTTGCCATTTATCTTGACTTTCAGTGCACAGTAATGCCCATTATAGTAGATGACAAATGATAAGCACAGTGCACAAACTTTCAGTGAAGACCTTATATTTATCCAAATATTTCAAAATGTTAACTTGTACCCGTCAGTGCAAATTTTTTTTTGTAAGGCCACATAAAATTAATGACTTTCTGCAAGCACTGCCAAGTAATACTATAATAATGAAAACACTTAGAGTTGCATATCAGAATATCATCACTGCCATTACACTACCTTCAAGAGAATACCTGGAATAATATTGATCTAGTGGGGTGATATGCCTTCTAGTTCATGTTTTATAAAAATTATTGTGAAAAGAAAAGGAAGAACAATGAAAGATGCTTAAAGTACAGAAGAAATTTTTTAAAATCTGAAAATAAGACAGATTTTATTAATGAAAAGCAGAAATAGCTGAGAGGAAATACAATCTTTCATGCTTGAGATTTCTTTGGGCCTTGTAAACATAAAGAACACTTTAAGGAGATACTTTATTCAAGATCTACACTTGAATGAGGTAGTATAAGGAAAAGAATAGTTGCAAAAATTATGTATTTTTTTCCTCCTTTTGTATGAATTCACACACCTGCTGAATGCAAGAAATTATTTTCCTTTGAATAACTTACCAAAGACTTTCAGAATCCTTTAAAATATATCTCCAGTCGTCATTGTTTCAAAGACAGAAACAAATGTCAATTAAATGCTGAGTGTAAATCAATATGTGATGAGTGGTTTGCTGATAGGTGCTCAGTGCAATATGCTATCCCTAATAGAGTCAGTAGGAGACCCAGATAATCTATTTAAGTATCTCTGAAGTCAGCACAAAGACTATAATGTCCCTTTTCTTAATTATTTGTTTGACAGAATAGCGGTGCCTAAGAAGTCACTAGAAATTAAGAACAACTTTTGAATGAATGCCAACCTATACTTGAGCTATCTGTAGCAGAAAGAGGCATGAACAGGGTAGTTTTTCAGAGCCCAGGGTTAATAACATAAGCATTTGAAAACCTTACAAGCCAGGGAAAAATGTTGAATATGAATATGGTTCCAAATGTTGCACAAACTTGCTGCCTAGCTTAAAGGTGAAGTAATACAGTTCAGGCTGGATGATATGGATATACCCATTTCATTCCCCTTTGTTCTTTTTTTACTGATGAGGTTTTACACTCAGCAGACCAGTTTTGTAATCCCAACTCCAATAAATCAGTTGCACTTCTATGGATTTTAGGGTACATGTGTCCAATTTGTTTTATATGGCAGGAAGATCTGCAAAAAATGCTCAATGGTATGAAGGTAACGACTGATATACTTTGAAGAAATTTGCATTTTCTTTAGACAACTGATTTTCCTTGTCCAATATTTCAAACCCCAAAGTTAAATGAATTATACAGCTGTGATGATCTCCTATAGATCCTGCACCTATTTTTTTCTTGCTTTGAAAATAGAATAATCTAATTCTGCAGCTGTATTGTTTCAGATTGTAATCCCTGAGGATAAATTGGGCTTCTGTTGATATGCTGGTTTGTTTTCTGCTTTGGCTGGGCTCTCACTGTTTACCCCACATCAGGACTGGCATGCAGTGAGCTGATTCAGCACACACGAACCAGGGAGTGCAGTGAAAGGCAAAAATGAGGTGTCCTGCTCTCAGGAGTGATCTTAATCATTTCAGCAGTGAGTGTTACACTGCTCCCAAGGGAGAAAGAAAAGCTGTGGAAATGAAGAGCCAGGAGTGAGGTGCCCTGTGGCAGTGATCTCTTGATTATCTCAATGATCCTGGTGGACTTTGTCCAGAGATACCAGGTTTTTTTGGCAGAGACTGCTGAACATCAGTCTGACAGTACCCCACGGCAGCTCTCCTTCTCTTATCATATGGGTTATTCACCTTGCCCTACAGAGAGCTACTCAGGGATAGAAAAAATTCAAGTAAGTGCCTGAAGTTACATTGAGCTCTGAGTTTCAATGTTGTTGTGCATCTGCAGTAATTTGACAAATGAATTATGCAGTAGAAACCAATGACTTGAACAGTTTCGTGGGAGGTCAGAGTGGTGCCTCTGCAGTTCAGGAGAATGCAAGAGAAGCCTTAGCATGAAACAGCTAAACAGAAAAAGACTGCATTACTCCCATATATGTCATATTGCTGGATGACAGGTGTTTTTTCATGTGTGTTTTAGCTTTAGGTTTAACTACAGACCATATGGGCAAAAATGCTACTACACATGCTTATAGCATGGGTAATGCTAATTGCACATGCTTAGCATTTTCTTTGGTCTAAGTCAAGCTACCCAGGCATTTGAGGCAGTATATAAACAACATGAGAATGAAATATATTTACTGACCAGAAGCCTTGTGGTGGGACTAGCAAAGGTGTTCTTCCCTGTAGCAGTAATATATTTGTGACTTTAAAATCTATCCTTCAGATGCCGACTAGATACTTGCTACTTTAGCATACTTTATTGATAAAAACAACAGCAAAGCAGAAACTCTCCCCCAAGAAGTGAAACTTCAAAATAAATGTGTTTTGACTTTTGCTGTCTAGCTCCTGCAAAAGGCTAGTAAGACCTTTGGTGTGTTACCTCTCACTCCTCTGTGAAGGACTCTGACTTCTCTTATGACAGAATGTGAAAATGCCACAGTCTGCTAGTGGCTACCAGGAACTAGCAGTTGTTTGTGAAAATCTATTTATTACATAGGTTACATTTTAAAGCTTTTTATAAAGCAGAATGATTGTATCATGAATTTTTTCTGTCAGAACTATTTACAATATAGGAGTGGGCCAGTAGTCAGATTTGTTTGTTATTCTTAACCCAATGAAAATAGCCTAAGGGGTACAGACATCACTTAATGTAACTTGGATTGTGGGAAAATTGTAGGCAGAATCTTCACAGCTACAAATCTAAAATCACAGTTACTGAAGTAGGCAGCCACACTCCATCACCCTAGTAGCTCCTAGTTCTGGGGTAGTTGGCTGGCATGAAGAAAACAGTGCATGACATATGCCAGAAGGTTATTCTTGATTGAAAGAAATACTGATTTTTATTTTGTCACTTTCTTCCCCCAAACACTGAGGGGGGAAAAGACGCCTTGCGCTGCAGAAGTCCCTGTAGTATTGAAATGAAACACTGTCAGGGAAAGTATGAGATGGAATCATTTGGGGAAGTTGTAGCCAGGCTTAATAGCCAAACTCCTGCTCAGTTCTGTGTGTGAGTTTGTCATTAACTCAGTGTTGGTCAGGACAGGTCACAGCGCTGCTCCCTTGTGACCTTAACTGTGACAGCTGCCTCTGCCAGGTCTCTTTGCAGTGCTGGGGAGCCTTAATCTACCCCTAATATAAGGTATGGCTAAAACTGCTATGGTTTTAACACTTTGGTGCTGGGTGTTTTTTGGTTGTGTATTTCTGTTGCATACTTTTGGGTTAATAACCCCGAAACAACCCAACAACTGCACAAAGCTCTATCTTCATCCTCCATAAAATCCCAGCCCACACATGGTTTGGAGGTGGTAAGTGCTCTTTACGAAAAAACCAGCTCTTTAAATTACTGCTCTGGGCACTTGAATAAGTGCAAATGAATTTCCCAGTAAACACAGGTGTATTGAAGGTATAGTCTGTGACATGTTGGGGAATTTTTAAAGCATAACCATCATTAAAAGGATATTCATGTTCGTTTTCACTGCTACTTCACGTGTGCAAATTCTGTTGCTTGTGAAACACCAATTATTTTGCAGCACAGAAACAATATTTAGTGACAGTGTTTTTGAAGTCTGTTTTCTCCTCCACTTGATTATTTCTAGTGATTTGGTTTTTACAGCATGTTCCCACACACCACTGCTGTCTGGGGCAGATGTGCATGACCAAAACAGGAAAGTCTTTAGCTATCGTCACTGCCCAACAACAATAAAACCCTGTCAAGAGTATTATACAGTTCTAAAGTGTTATGATAAAATAGATTTTAAGAATTAGTTATAGAACAAATCTGAACTAAAATCTGAACATGAAGGAAGACAGCGATACTGCCAGGCTGGAAATGAGGTTACTCCAAAACATTCCAGAAAAGCTGTGAAACACATTTCTGAACTAAGCTCCTTAACAGCTCCTGTGAGTACTTGTGTAGAGTGTCAAGCAAGATTATGCATTTTCCTACCGTAGACTGAAATCTGCAGATTTATTTATTAATGCCTATAATCAAGCAGAATCAAGCAACCAAAAAAGAGAGGACTAAGATGGCTTAAGAGCCAGGGTGAAGATAAATAGGTTAAGGGAGTAAAAAATCTGCTCTTCTTCTTTGGTTCAAGTCCTATGCAATTCAGTTTTAAAGGGAGCATCTCATCACTATGCGAGACCATGTTTTTAATCACCCACTTTTTTAAAAAAATTTTTTATTTTATTGTTTTTTTTAAGTTTGCTACAGCTGGATTTCTAAGATGGTGAGGAGAGAAGGCTGGAAGGGAAAAAGAGAATCATATTTTAGGGGATTTTTGACACCTACAAGAACTGCTTTTTAATGATTAACACTAGTTATCAGATCTTTCCCTTTCTGAAACAGTATCACAAAGATCTCCTGCTGTTCCCAGCAGTGCCCCACTAATTCAACTCACTAGTAAAATTAGCAGCAGGAAACAAACCTTTGAAATTTTCATCATTTATGAATAGCATTGTTCATGTGATAAAGGATATGGGCTCCTGCTGTAATTGTTCCTGTGTTAAGAAGGCTGCAAGTTATTTTCTCTCCATCAGTCTTTAAAAGAAAAAAAATCAATAGAAATAAATACACATACAATTAAATAGTGGATTAAACAGCCAACTGAGTGACTAAAAATTTCTTTCACTTTTGAACTCTTCTTAATTTTTTTTCCCCTGCTCTGAGGGAGAATATTGTACTGCCATTTCTTCACAAACACTCGATAATGCTACAGTGCTTTGAAGTTGCCACTGGAGAAAATAGTACAACAGATGGAGCATGAATAAACTCACAGTGCTGTCTCTTTAATCTGAACAAAGGCAATTTTTCTTGGCAAAAATATTTAATATTTAATTCCATTTACTTATAGAAGTTTCATCCCAGATGAGAACATGAAAACTGAAGTAGAGCTGTATAGGCAACAAATCTTGGCTTTTTATTAGGAAGATTAAAAAAACTTCATCTAGGGTGTGTTACAATAGCTGTTGTAGATCTTGTTCAATACTGATCTGGCCACTGGACCCAAAGGAATCTGTGAGTTAGAATCTCAGTAAGATGCTATTACCCTTTTTGCTTTCTGTATTGTAGAAACCAGATGCTGGCCCTCACATTTAGTATGACTTTTCTCATGTGTAATTGCTATCAGTGGTTATAGGTGAAGTTGCCATTCTGGTATGAAAAGTAGTGTTTGAACCTCAGGTGTATTTCCACTATAAATAAAACATCTATGTACTTTTATTACCACTTCTTGAGATTCTTTTTCTGTTGGTACACAACTAAAGATGAGATTTTAAATCCTTCCTTTAGACACATCATTCACCACAACAATTTTTCTAAAAGTCCTTATCTGAAAGATTAAAACAAGCTGGTTTTGATGTTTCTGTCAAACATCTTGCAGTTAAAAGACTTTGGGGCACCCATGTGCTCTTCTTCCCCCTTCAGTTTTAAAAAAAGGTATTATAATTCTTTTAGCAGAAAAATGTTGTGAAATAAGTTTATGCGCATTTTCTATAGGCAATTTTTACATTTATATATACTTTTAGACAGTGTATAATTTCATACTGAAGTGCCAGTTGTGTTCTTTTGCTCTCATGCAACAACTGGTCCTTATTAACACTCAAAAGTGCTTATCTTCCTAAATTCTGTGCTGCTGCATTTCCAGTGTGGATTTGGTTCCTCCTCCTGACTGAGGACTCAATGACAGAGCTGCACAACCTGATCACTCCTGCTCTTAAGATGTGAGGAGAGACATATATGGTGAGTCAAGCCTTGCAACTTCAGGCAGTATTACTGCTTCTAAAACTTGGCTAATGGTTCAGAATTTGAAGGGTACACTCCATCTGACTTCCTTAAATTTGTTAGAGGCAAGGTGCTGGAAAGCAAACACTCAGAAGAGGTTATTCATGAACACCCTGTGCAATCTAACTGAGTCTGGATAAAAAGTCACAAAGTTTCACAGCAGAAATGTATCAGGGCAGCACAAATAAATGTAATTTCTACCTACACAGGGTTTGTTAGACATTCCTGTGTCTAATCATAGGAACAGAGGAAAAATACTGTAAGCCTGTAGTAAGTCTCTTTTCCAACATACTTTTTGAAGTGACATCAACAGTTAGTCAAATTCTTCACCCCAGTCACTGTTACACAGAAACAAAGGAAAACATATGATATATTACAGTTTTTTGAGAGAGCAGTAGCATATGGTTGGTGTGTTTTACTGTCTTCTCTTTCTGAAAAAATGTAGGAAAAGTGTGCTTGAAATGTCTTTATTTGCAAGAGATGCAGTTCAGACTAGTTCCAAGTGGAGGACACAACTAGAATTATGCTGTGTGTATTTGCTATGCTGCTACAAAACTGATATCCAAGTCTTTTATAAGCACTTATAGACCAGCACAGAGTACCAGTCCTCTGACCTTGGTGTCTGCAGAGTTGTTCTTCTCACATGTTCTCACCCCTCTTTTTCTGGCCTCAATTACATCTGTGAATTTTTTTTCTATCTTCTTAAACCTGTTATCAAAGTGATGTTATCATCATTTCTAATTAGCCCAGCATTGACCAGCAGCAAATCCATCTTCAGAGCCACTAGGCACTGGCTCTGCTGGACATGGAGGAAGTTTCCAGGAGTTTGTCACAAAATCCCCCCTGCAGCTCCCCTGCCACCAAAACTTGGCCATGTAAACCCAGTACAGCTTTTCTATTGTGTTTCACTAGTTTAACAGAAATTCAGTGCATGTTTTTTTTGCACACATTTTCTTGGTAAGTCTTCAGAATTCAATTAAGTACTATGTACTCCTGCTGTGCTAAGATAAGAATATCAGAACTTTTAAGAGCATGAAAATGTTATCTACATAGCAGGCCTCTTTTTGTTGTTGCTGTTGCTGATCCCAATCCATTTTTCAGCTTTCTTACTATTCCTTCAATCATTCCCTCCAGAAATACATCTAGATTACTCTTGAACTAATTTATATGCTTGGCAGTCACCGCCTTCCTCTATAATATGTCTCTGCAATAAAGTTTTGTTTTCACCAAATATGACTTTCAGCTTTTCTACAGGCATTGTTACGAGATTAATGTCAGAGATTTTTTTTAAGGTTTAATCAGCAATCTAACTCAATTTTGCTTTTTTTCATTGTCTCTTACATATTTGAAATGCATTGGTTATTTAAAAATTTGTCTCTGTAAAGAGAATGTGTCTTTATCCTGGTGATAAAACTTAGAATACAAAAGGATTTTGTCAGATATTTGAAATATGAACATAGACTTAGCTGCTTTCCCCCGGAGGGAAACTAGACACGTATCTGCATTGAAACAGCAGTGTGAAAATAATCTAAACAAGCAAGTTAAGTAAGTTTGCCTGCCTGAACTTGTTGACATTCCCTTTTTTGTTGTTTTTGAGAGTTGTTTATTTTGCTTTGCTTTGTTTTAGTAATGTTAGCAGGTGCTTACAAGTGACCTCTGTGTTAAACATAAAATCAAGCCAGAATTTTCAAGGAATATTTGTTCTGTAATGGACTCTTTTCCTCGTTTTGTTTGGGTCTTTTTTTTTCGTCCCCAAAGAGACCATTTCTCACCTTTAATTTTCTTTATCAAAGCTTATATCAAAATGAGAAAATTCCCTGAGTAAGAAGCTCCTACAGAAAGCCAGAGTATGACTTTAACAGTTTAAGTTGACTTTCAGAGATACTTATGATATTCTCATCATAACTACAAAGCATGTTGAATATTGCTTAATAATGCTAATTTTATAAAGGCAGTCTTTATGATGATCACAATTGTGGTGAAGTAAACTTCATCTCTCTGTAGCTTCTTTGAGAATCTCCCTATATGAAGTGTCTTTCAAGAAGGGAAAAAGAAAACCTAAAATTTAAAGTCACCACTGTTATCTAGATCTTTCTAAAGATTTTGGGAAAATAGAAGTCTGAAATTTAGATATTTAGGAGACTCAATATGTTCTAATGGAAATTCTGATATTCTATGTGCCAAAACTCTTTATAAAGAAACTTCAGAATCCAATGTATTTTGAGTTACTTGGGGATTTTGTTTATGCCCTGTTTATGTTTATGCCTCTTTAAAGCTCACAGTGCTTTTGTTTTAAAACACTGTAAAAATAAATCAATATTAAAAAATACTAAGTTTGAGTTGTAGACTCAGTCCTTAGTGGCTTACAAAATGACAGTTATAATTTACTTTATGTGGAATGAAAAAAATGGATAATTTATATTCATGGTTCCATATGCCCTATACAGGAATTTTGTTCAGGTTTTTTTCAAGCATGTTCGAGTCGCTTAACTTTTCTCTCTAAACAGAAAGAAAATGTTCATCTTGAAATATTATTTTTTAATGAGATAATTTCCCAAAGTTTTCTTTGGAAGACAGGGGCTGCCAAGCATGTAAGTTTCCTCAACATTAATCTAGATGTATTTTTGGAAGGAATGATTTTTATATTATGCAACATAATCAAGAAATGAAACATCTAAGTATTTTGTATTTCATTTAGTTTTGGAATGTTGGAAAGTGATTTTGGATGAAATTAAACGACAAAATATCTTTGTCGATTTGGAAGTATTTGCAAATAATGTACTAGCCAGGCACTTTTTATAGAGCAAGCACTGAAAGGAAAGTTTCCCATTAGACAGTTTCTCATACTATTGATTCCAAAATGTTTGTGCCTTGACTATTTCACATTGGGGCTTTAAATTATGATCTTATGACTATATGCAGTTTACATCAATAAAATAGATTTGCTTCCATCTTTGATTGTAAATGTTCCTTTGGGAAATAATTTCTTCTCCCTGCATTGGATTTTTACCAAGTCTTCTGTGAATTGAGTATAGAATAGCACTCTGAAGGGTTTAAATTGGCAAAAGGCTTTGAAAATGGCAAAACAAAAATCAGAAAGTCAGAACTGGGTAAATTGTGGAAATAATACTAGCAAATAAGAATGATCTGCATTAAAAGAATTAGTTTTACTCAGGTTAATTTGAAGCATTACTTTGAGGTTATAGATTTCACTGCATTTTTTTAAGAAGATTAATACTGACACGATATCTTTATTTTTAAGTTTTATAACTCAAATTTTGCAGAGATTTTTTTAGATTACTTAAGCACTTTACTATAGCATGATAAATACTTTCCATTTCTGCGCTGCAATTACACACATGAGTATAAATTTGGAGAAAAATAAACTGGTCTTTTGCTTTCACCCATTGTTGAAATATTTTAAGTAATAGAGACTTTTTTTAAGACCTGCATTTTCCATGTATTTTGAAACAGAAATTACAAGGGGATGAACAGAATACTATGTCAAGGTGTTCATAATAATAACATTCTTGATGTTGAGTATAGTCACAGGGGAAAGGTTTTGAAATTAGGAAACATTTGAATTTCTCTTAATAGTCCTTAAAAGCCATTTATTTTTCCTTTTTCTCTTAACTCTGTGAATTGTTCTTTAAATAACTATTATTAAATTCTAGGATCTCCTCTATTTTAAAACATTACTCTATGCAACTTAAAAAACCACTGAATTATTGAAAACGTTTGTCTAAGTACATACAGGAGACCCACTAACAGGCAATTAGTTGCTAAAGGATTGTAATCTCTGACTGCTTTTTTCAGTCAAAAAAAGAAAAAAAAAAAAGAAAAAAGGCAGAGAGAATAACCTGAGAAAAAGGACTTACTCAAATATGGAAGAAGCAAGAGGAAAGAAGGATTCTTTCTATTTAAAAAAAAAAAGTGCAACCAAATGAAAAAAAAAACCCAAACAAATCTGTAAAAACTCCCAATCAAATGAAAATGAATCATTGCCTAAAACCAAAATCAAACCAAAAAAACCCTGAAAACAATCCACTCCTTATTTCCTTTTTGCATTTTTTCATTGATTTTTGAAATATTATAAAGCAGTAAATAGTACAAAAATTTATCTTGTGCCTTAAGATTCAGATTAGATGCCTCAAATTTTTGAGGGTAGTTTTCTGGTGAACTTCTGGTGATGAGTCAGGGCTTTTTCTCATGGGAAAGAAGAAAAGAAAAAAAAACCCAAACACACTAGCTATAATTCTTTGGAGAGAGAAATAATTTATTTTGAACTGCAGTTTTCATTAACCACAATCCTTTGATGGATAAGATGTCAGCATATTAAGAAAAGCATGGGGATTTGTTACAAAGTTGTATTCAAGATAAGAATATTTGATAAACACAGGGCAGTCTTCTGTTTCAAATCTATTCCTCTTGCCCTTCTTTAGGGATAAATCAGATGTTGAATAAATAACCCTTCTTGGCTTTATAATGGAAATATATTATGCCTCTTTCTATATGGAAGCATAATTATCCATTTATTTGGCCATTTTAGCTGCCTTTCATGCTTAAGCTTAACTTTGAATATTAAATTGTGATTTGAATGCAAAGTTCAGCTGTCAGTTTTAAGCATTTCTTCTAATGAATGACTGAAGAGGGTCAGAGGTTCCCAGATACTAATCCACAGAAATGAAGAGTAAATTAAGTTCTTGATGAGACCATGAAGTATGAATTTCTTTTTATTTTCAGTAGGTCATTGCAGTAAGCTAAAATTCGATCGCATCTCATATTACCCTTGAGTTTACTTAAAAACAGATCTTGATGCTAAACAGAGCACAACTGCAGAAAATAATTTATGGAGGAATTTGAGTTTGTTTGTCTTCCTCCTACATTTTGTCCTAATTAAAAATAACTTTACTATCACTAAAAGCCCTCACACAAATCTTATGTAACATTTTTATAACCTATTTAGTACCTCAAACCTAGAGTTTTTTGCATTGCTTTTTTTCTGCCTTTTTTTTTTCTGATGAACATATCTAGAATGAACAGTCAGAATATATGTATATCTCAGATAATTTTTTTTGTTTATCTTTTGATGCATACTATTCTAAAAGATATATGTCCTATAAATGGACAATACATTAATATGTTTCAGATTTCAGTAACTCAATAGAAATTATTTTTATACCCATAGAGAACTGTATGTTTCTTGTTAATTTGATTTTTAAATGTTATTACTCAGGTGTTAACTAGCAAAAGTATTTTGGGTTTTACTTTAAAAAACATCCCCTAGAAAAACCTATGAACATTTTGTCTCTGCATGTAATTGCACAATAATGCCTCATTTCTATTTAAGATATGAAAAGGGGCTTAAATTGTGACTGTTAAGGAAAAACAACCTGAAAAAGAATGTGCATATTGGACTGAATTAAGTATACTTGCACATCAATCACTTTTCTGAAAAAGTAATTTTCCCAGTAATATCAACTATTGTTTTTGTCAGTGACTTACTTAAAATATCCTCACCAGAAAGAGTCAGCACTTTTGCTGCTCCATAAATTCTACAAGTATGAGTTTACAAGTAGTGTTGGAAATGCAACCTTTTTTTTTTTTCCCCAGTTGTAGTCAACAAATATTTACAGAGTGATATCACCATTAAATACAGTTACATTGTCATGTCACTGGGATGTGTGCTCAGTCAGCAGGAAAATCTTGTATACTTTGGATCCTTTGCTCTCTATTTGTTTTCGCGTAAGAGCAAGCAGTCTCATTCCTCAATACAATTTTTTTTTCAACTGTCAGTTGCAAATGATTTCTTAATTCTACATCTAAATATGCAATCAATTATGATTTCATATTTTCATGTTAGCTTTGTGTCTAGCAGTGGGAATCAGTACAGATATGTAATAAATGTTATAAGTCATAGGAGAAAACCCCACAAATCTGGAGATGCCGGTAATTTTGGATACCTTTTAAAGACATCCAATCTTTCTAAATTTGGTAACTCCTCTAGTTAAAATATTGATTAAAGAAACAAGTATTCTGCATGAATGAAATCCACCTTTGAAATGAAGGAGCGGAAAGTAGTGGGAGTAGCTGCATTTTTTTATCAGCTTTTGTTTCCAGGCAAAAGATGAACCCAAGAGCAGAAAACGAGAAACCTAAGCTTGAATGAGGCAACCACAAGGCATTCAGAAGCTAAGAAACAGCTGAGTAGGCAAGCAAAAATCCATTCTTAAAAAAATTTGATAGAAGTTTTAAGTGTTTGCTAACATCAACAGGAAGCATTGATATTTAAAATATTATTTTAAAATGTTTATTACCTGGGCTTTGCAGAACTATACTTCTATCAATGACAGCATGAAAACAGTTCTGAAACATGGCAAACAGCAAACTTCCTTGACAAGTGTTTTATCTGAAACAGTAGGATCTTTAAGTATCATTAAAACAAAGAATTTCAAGGCAGCCTGACATAATTTCTCCTTTCCCAGTAAGTTTCTAATATGTCACGCAAAGCATTAGGAAAGAGTGAAATCTAAAAATGGCACTACTTAACCTGCCATTTTAATGCCAAATTTGTAACATATTAACTAAAGGGATTGCAGAAGTGTTTATTGACTCAATGAAACAGTTTATATGTTTTTAAGTAGTATGAAAAAGAAAATGTAATTGCAATTATTTGTCTTCAGTACCTAATTATATTGACAGATGACATAAAGGGGGAAAGCATTGCAGCTTCAGAGGTTCAGGTGAACTAAAAAAGAAAAAAAAATCACAAAAGCTACAAACAGCTGTGTTAAGAAACTTATCATGCTTAAGGCAGCCAGTCTTCCAATAGGTGTCTTCAATAACTCTCATAAATTTGCAAACAAAATATTTCTGCTACACATTATGTTGTTCTCTGGGTGAAATGATTGTTATTTTATACTATTGGTCAATAGTTTATGTAGGTGAAATAGAAAAGATCTAATGAAATTTGTAAACAGATCTAAAAGAGTTGAGAATTAAAATGCTCAACCCTGACTCCATACGTAGGACATGCATAGATTAACAAATTGGATTTCATGTAAAAATCTTGAAGCAAAATTGCTCAAAGAAATTGCTGTTGAGAGCTAAAACAAAATCCATCACTAACAATCCTTTTGCATCTTTCTCATAATTTCCCATCAAGACAAGAAAAACATTGTAATTAAAGCCAACAATGTTACATTATGTGGGAGGATGCAGAAAGTTTGAGGTCTTTTGGGATACAATTATGTTTTGCAAATAAGCAATTAGGATTATTTCAGAGAAAACTTATATATGCTATATTTTCCACTTGATTTTACAGAATTTTCTGAGGCTAATTAAAAAACTGCTGGAAGGGAAAACCCAATTTTCTTATGTCTAGAAATGCATAACAGGCATGAAAAGCACACGACATATTGCATTGTTTTAATTTGATTTTGTTTGTCTGTTTGGAGGGGTTTTTCTTGGGTTGTAAGGGTTTTGTAGTGCATTGAATCTGTATTATTATGCAAGGTGACATTTGCCAAATTGTAAACAAACTTTCAACTCCCTTGTTAATAAAAGAATTATTATTCATTTAATTCCTGCTCCTAAAGCATTCTGCAATAACATTAAAAAATTGAAATAGAAATAATTGTGGACATTTTTATAGATAATAGTCTAGTGCTTGCAGCTCCAGTTTACAAACAAACATACAAAAAAAATTATATACAGGAAGTTGTTTTGTTTTAAATTTTAGCAGTAGAAATACAGCTCATTATCTATGCACCTCTGGTTTTTAGTCAAATGTGTTGATATAGCCTTACAAACACATGCCTTGACGTAAAGTTTTAATTTGTCTAATAAGCATTTTGGAGTCTAATTAGAAGTTTATAGAATGGATTATAGTTGAGATGTAGCAGTTCAAGATTTTACATGAAAAATGGGTTTTATACATGGTAGCAGTGATGAGGCTTTCAGGCTTTTTAATCTGTAGTAAAAAAAGAATGTTCTTAAAAGCAAATCATATAGCAAATCACTCAGCCCTCAAAAACTGCAGCCTCTCTGCATTCATAAGGGAAGAAAGCTAGGTCATTGCCTTTAATGGGAGACTTTCAGTTTTAAACTGGTTTAAAACGCTATGAGTTTCTTTCAATTTTGTTTTTGTACAATGAATTTTTAAATTGTTACCTGCATTTTGAAAAGTAGCTTCATAATGCTGAGTAATTTTCTTCTTAAAAAGTGAAATTGTAACATGAGGGTCCCTGTATTTGTTTTGAAAATAAATAATGTTCTTAAAATGTAGAAATTTTAATTTTATGTCAATTTAAATGCCAGTATAATATTTTTATGCCAAATATTGAAGGCATTTTTACCTTGGGATATAAAATTTTCTGTGTGTAGCTTTTTGGTGGTGTTTTTATTTCTTTTTTTTTTTTTAATTTCTCCTCTGATTTTGTGTTTTACTATCTCTTCTCTATGTAAATGTCTTTTCCTTTATTCTTTAGAAGAACTTTTAGACCAAACAGCTAATGACTTTTTTTCACAATTCTGTAAGTCTGCATTATTTTGCTGAGTAGCACTACTTTGATATCAACTTTTCTCTTACCATTCCACATCAATGATAGATATAGAAGAGGATGTATTTTTCACTAACCCAAAACATATTGCAAGATATAAAAATTAGTTTTTTCTAAAAATTCCAGAATTAAGCTCTCCAAGAAAGAGCTCCATTGCTCAGTCAGGGATAAGTAATGTTTCTGGCCAATAGTAAAAGCCCTCTTAGTGACTTCTGTGAAAGTCCATAAGATGTGATATTAAGAGATTACTGCTTGGACTTGAAAATAAGCTGTCTGCTGCTCCGCATTAAAACCTCAAGCAGCTAGAAAAAGCTAAACTTATTCTGCTAAGCTTGAATAACAGTTGTGATGGCACTATTTTTAAGATGGGACCACTGCTTGCCAACGTGGATCTTTGAAATTAATTTCTTTTAGGTAAGATGCAGTTTAAGTAATTTTCTACTGAAATTTGTTGTGTAGGTTCAGCTCACATCAAGAGGAGACAGCTGCAATAATAATTGTAACCCCTATTCCAGGTTGCCCAGAGCAGCTGTGGATGCCTCATCCCTGGATGTGTTCAAGGTTGGGTTGGATGAAACTTCCAGCAACCTGGCCTATGGCGGGGGGTGGAACCCTTTAAGGATTTTTAAGGTCCCTTCTAACCCAAACCATTCTATTATTTTATGATTCTATACCAAATTGTTGTAACATGATTTGCATCTGACTTTGTGGATAAAAGAAAATGGTCTTAACATTAGTGGTAGCACATACAGAAACAATAAATGTGGTTACCTTTTATATTAAATGTGAGTTTTATATCAAATATGACACTCTTATTTGGGATAATTTCCCATGTGTAGATATTGATTCTGCCAACAGTGAAATTTCTTCAAATATTATGAATCACTTTTGACACTTTTAAACAGGCATAAAATTGTGTTACATTTCTTAAATGTTAAACATCAATTAGTTCCATGTACTCAATCCCCCTGAAGTAATTATACCTGTATAAAAAACCCTTGCAAAACTGTGCATACTTTACGGTCCAGAGAATAATTGTTTTGCATTGTAATGTCAGGAAATGTTAAGTGGTTCTAAGTTGACTAAGCTTGGTGTTGCATTTTTTTTTTAATTTTTTTTTAAGCACTTCTATGGAGGGCAAGGAGAAAAAACAAATTATATACACAGAGACAAAACGAATGTTGGCAGTTCTAGCCTTGGTAGTTAAAAATAAATCAATAAACGCTGTTTTTGATGAATATTATTCTGGGAGAGTTAAGTTTCCTATGTTGGGTTTGCATGGTAAGTTTTAGGTAGCAGAGGGGGGCTTCTGTGAGAAGCTGCCAGAAGCTTCCATTAAGTCTGATGGAGCCAGTGCTGTCCAGCTCCAATATGTATCCAGCACTGTTAGCTTTTTTCTAGCTCATACATTTGGGATTTGTATATCTATCTCTGATTTATTACTTGCTCCCTGTCTTGTTTCTGGTTTCTATACTCATAATGAGATACTGTACTCCTGATATATGTGTACCCTTACCTTCCCCACATCCTTACAGTTAAAATATACAGATATTTTAGTGGTCAGAAGTGGAAAATCCACAGTGAGGTAATGAAGTAAAATATAATAGGAGTTACAAGAAAAAAATAATAAAGTCTGAGGTGCTTGAATATTGTTCCAACTTTTAAGCCATACTTAATGATGTTATTCCCTTCCCAGTGGTACTAATTGAAGATAAAACTATGTAACTTTTGTGGCCTGTAGTCTCAATTTCCATATCTCAACAGTCTCAGAAAGCTCAAGGATTAACTTTTTGTATGACAATTTATGAAACCAATTAAATGATACGCTAATGATTTTTACCTTCCCTGACCCTTAATGCTATATTAACAGTACCTATTTATTCCCCTACCTTACCTACTTCAGGTATCCATCTAATAATTTATTAGAAAGACACTTCTTTCAGATGTCATAATACCACCTATAGTAATTTCTGTGCCAATATCTCATTACAAATTATAATGTTGTACTTCAGCATTGAATGCCTTTGAATTTTCAGCATTTTAATGAGGATGATTGGACAGTCTTGTAGTCTTGTCTTTTAGTGTCTTAGGAAAAGTAATAAGTTCCAGAAGAAAGCTGGGGAAACTCCGGTGCAATCATCACAACAGAGTGGTATTATAATGCATTCATTACAGCATGCCTGCAGAAGATCACCAACTTGCTCACTATTACTGGCACCGTAGCTTTTTCACAACAGATCCATCTATTTATTTGAATAACAAGGGCTTAGAGTTATAATAATAAACCAAAATTATAAAGAAAACTATACAAATGGAATTTTAGAAGCAATATAATTATTTTCTTCCAGGGCACAAACCAGAATCTACTGAAAGCTGGAATTAAACTTTCCCTGGGGAGAAGTTATCTCATAAGTGCCTATTGCTTTTCTTCACCTGATATTGCTGCACACTTCTAAAGTGGTGAGCCCAGGGTACCTGATGTATGCTAATATCCCCAGATTGTTGCCCAAGGCAGCCTTTAGACTCTTTCACATTATTGCTATGTCACAAAAGACAGCCAGTGATCAGGCTGGTTTATGATTATGGAAATGACCGGTGCAATAAGTAGAAGTTAAGTGTAAAATAAGTTTTTTTTGTAAAGAAAGAATTATAAGAATGACTATAAGGAAGAGAATTAATGAAGGTCTAGATCCTCTGCTAAAGTCAAACACTGCCTAAGGAGACAGTCAACTGTTTTCTTTCTTTTTTTTTTCCTTTTGAAAATGTGGAGGGAACCATGCTCATCTTTGTTACAAGGAGTGTTTAGAGAGTTTTCTTTAGATCCACATTGCCCTTAAGATTATTTCTCATAAGCTCCTTGTCCTATCAGATGCAAAAAATTAATCTTATGTTTCCTCTCATTGTTTTGTAGCATTAAGCCTCTAATTTTGGTATGTAGTTAATCCTCTGCAAATTGAATTTTTTGATCATTGCTCCTAGTATGGAGTTTCTTGCCCAGTGGGGAATTGTGTGTGGGCAGGTAAGTACACTTAAAAAAGGCCTTTTTGTCATTGAGTGGCTTTTCATCACTAATTTTTCCTTGTATAACGATATGTTCTCTGTGATTTTAATTTGAATACTCTCAGAGGCAGAAAGTCTCTTTATTGAATATCACTTCATGGTGTTTTGTGTAAGAAATAGTAATTAAAAATTATCTCCTGTCAAATTTTGGTACAAATTGAATACTAATAGAAACCCCATTTTCCTTTGTGATTTTCTCTTAATTCTCCTTATTCACACTATTTTCATCCTCTATAGGTCTTGAATATAACTCTGAGTACTTATTGCCTTAGCAGACCACAATTGCCCAAAAAAAGATTTCAAAAATATTTCTGGAAATAAATGATGAAAAGACTCTTTCTGTAATACCACAGTACTTTAAGAAGCTGAAATGAAGAATAATGTATTATTCCATCTTTTTTAAGAGGAAACGTTACAGAAGCATAAAAGTAAACCTGGTACATAGCAAACTCCCAGCTTTTTCTTGTAGAGAAAATCATGTGCCCAAATCGACTATTATTTGTCATGTTTTCAGGGCTCTCCCGTGTGACTGTCATGGTTTGACACTGGCCCAACACCAGGTACCCGTGAGTGTCACTCACTCACCCTCCCCTTTGACAAAGTTAACAAAGGGTTCATGAATTGAGATAAGGACCTGGAGAAAACATTTCAAGGGAAAAACAGGCTCAAGTTAAGTTGCAAAGTGAATTTCTTACTAACAGAATCAGAGGAGGATAATGAGAAGCAAAATAAGCCCTTAAAACACCATTTCCCCCAGCCCCTTTCTCCTTCCCACCAACAGCACAGGGAGACAGGGCATGAGGGTTTGGTCAGTTCATCACAACCTCCTCTGGGCTCTCCCACTCTGGTGTGGGACTACATCTGTTTTCTAATATACAGACACCCATGTGTTCATTTCAATACGACAAAATAAAACAAAGAAATTGTAGAGTTTGTTAGCACGAGAACTAGGCATGTTTTCTCTTCGTATTGCAAATTTACGCAATAGTAGGGTACTGTAGCCTCTGTTGCTGTATTGGAACTGAATCAATGGGTGGCACTTCACACCTTTAGGCACAGTTCATTAACACAATGGAGTTAACTAATTTAAAAGGTCCCAGATCCTTTCCAATGAAAGGAAAAATTCTGTGTGCTGCCTTAATTAAAGGCAAATAGCACTGCAGTGCTTCATTTACAGTCTAGGGCTTCATTGTAATCTGTTGGTTTAAGTTTCCATGGATTTTTTTGAAAACCATGGAGTGTTTTTTACCGATATTCTTTAAAATGCCTCAAAACCAGCCAAAAACCTCCTGCTCTGCCCTGGGTACAGAAGAGTGAATCTCCACGTCCCAAGGGCAGAGTAAAAGGCAGAGTAGAGTCCTGTACTGTACTTTGTCACAGTGATGTAGGCAAGCATTGAGAACTTTTTTTGTCTTTTTGTGTGTGCTGCTCTTCCTCATTTTATCAAGCTTGAAAAAATTTCTCCTGCCTACTTTCAATTTTCCTTTTTCCACTCTGGTGCTGTTTTTCATTCTTATGACCCGGTCACCTTTAAAATAAATACAAATGAAAGAAAGGAAAGGGAAATGTGCAAAAATGACAACTGTCATGTTTTCATTCAGAGGAGGTGACAACTTATGCAATATTCTTCTTTTCTGTTTGTGATAATGCCCTTGCTAGCAACAACTTTGGAGGATTTTTTTGTTATTTATTTTATTTTACTTTAAAGTGTTCTTTGAAGTCCAGTCTCTGTGTTCTTTTAATAGTCCAGTCTATGATGGATGTTCTGGGAAGATGCCTGTACTATAGTCTTTTATTAATATCAGTTTTAATAAAATTATAAAATTACAACAATATTTTTACTTATGCAGATTTAATTTCCTTGTTTTATTATTTTTGAAAGTGATGTAGCACAACAAATCAGAACTCCAGTAGCAGTACAGGAGGCTTGTTTCCTTCTATGTCAGAATTAAAATAATAATCTAGTTCATTGGAAGAAAAATTGTTATGATAAGGATTGTATTCTGCTAAGGAAAGTTTATTAAGGATTCTAAGGCTGATTTTCTTGAACAGAATTTGTGTAATCTCTTTTAACATAGATGGAAATCTTTGCCATCTGTATTAATGGAAGACCTTATTCCTAAAGCAGGTAATTTGTGTGTGCTTTTTGATTCTTTTTCCTCTTATGTTAAATTTAGAGGCAAATCATCCTGAGCCATAATTTTAAAATTTGTTTGATAGAATTCCCCAAAGTAATGCCTGAGAAATAAAAGTACAGAGTAGATTCTTATCTTTAAGCAATTTAAGTGATCATAGGATTGTTGAAAATTAAGGGTTGGAAAGGAATCTTAAAGATCATCAGTCCTCACCCCTCTGCCACTTCCCTCTAGACCACGTTGCTCAAGACTTTATCCATCCTGGCTTTGAACACTGCCAGGGATGGGCCATCCACAACCTCCCTGGGCAGCCTTTTCCAGGCCCTCACCACCCTCACAATAAAGAATTTTTTTTCTTAATATCCAACCTAAATTTCCCCTCAGTCAGTTTGTATCCATTACTTCTTGTCTGGTCACTACAGTTCCTGATCAAGGGTCCCTCTCTGGCTTCCCAGATATTGGAAGTGTGTTATGGGGTCTCCATGGCACCTTCTCCAGGATGAACAGCCCCAGCTTTTCCAGCCTGTCCTCTCATCAACTGCTACTCCAGCCTCCTTATCAACTTCATGGCCTCCTCTGGACTTGCTCCAACAGTTCCAGGTTCTTTTGCTGGGGACAGCAGAGCTGTAGGCAGCACTCCAGGTGAGATCTCAGCCACCTTTTTATCCACTGAGTCATCCATCCATTAAATCCATGTCTCTCCAAATTAGAGACACTAACAATCAACTTTGGATGTATTCTATTTTACTAAAACCACTGCTTTATGACTTTTGCTCTTTATTTGAATAAATGCTATTTTCATACTTGGAAAAATTAAAAAAAAAATCATTCAATTTTGACTTTGCACAGGTTCATTACTCCACAATTGTACTGTGAAAGACTTAGGAAAATGGAATACAAGAATAATGAGGAAAAAAAAAAGGAGAAAGTCATAGCAGGCATGGGGGATGGCAGAGAGTGAGACTGGTGTACATATAGACTCAACAAACTTAATTATTATATACTTCTCAATGATGTAAAATCGTTTTGTTGATGTGACTTGCTTTAGAATTTTTGCAATTATTTTTTGCCACCCTCCTTAAAATTCACAATGTTTGTGGATTTTGATGCCAACAGGCTTCAAGTTTAACTCTTCTCAGAATACATATTATGGGGTACAGTGGTCATAGGTCATGAAAATGTTTCAAAAACTTCATGGTGAGCCTAAAAGAAAGCATTCTTTTCCAAAAGACATGAGAAATTATAGACCTCAGAGACATTTGAAGAAGATGGGATGTTAAAGAGTAGGCAGGAGAGGAAACATGGTAGGATTGTGAATAGAAGAATAAAATCAATGCAATAAAAAATACGGTGATTATATTCAGTGATTTACTTGAAATCAGTGTATCTTTAGGGAGAGCACAGTTTTGTCTTCCTATTTCATGTGTGTAGCAGTATTTTGTGCATTTGTAGAAAACTAATATAGCTCAACATGAATGAGAAAACTGCCTAAAAGAATCCTGTTTAATCATACTAGGCTGGATTTCATATCAGGTCCAAAGCTGAGCTCTTGAAAATACTGATGTATGCAACACATCCTATTTTGTAAAGACGTTAAACCAGCTCTCCTAAGCACCTGATATTTTAAAAAATGATAACAGGCCTTTTCTTCTTATGGACCAGGTAATTTTAGTCTCTTCTCATTCCTTTTCAGTGCTATTTTTACCCTAATGAAAATCTCCAACTCCTAAGAAAACCAATACCAACTGGAGGCAGAGTACATTAGAATGAATCCCGTTAAATATAACCTCAGGTTGTGCACTTAAACGGGATGGATTTTCCAACCCATCATTAAGGCACACTGTGACTTAGATCAACATAATGAGTAGCAGTGCCTGAGGCTGTGTCTACCCTAATACAAGAGTCTTGGTCTAAACTTTTTCCAAGTGTACTCATTGAATCTGGCAACTTAAGGAGTATATATATATCAATACTCCTTTTTTTTTTCTTTTTTTGTTTAATGCAAACTAAAGCTAGTTTGGTGATGATTCAAGTTAAATGACTATGCATATGTCTAAGGAAAAATGTATAATTGTTTGCCTGTGCAAATGTGTTTTCTAATGCTGACAAGAGTTTATTTTGGTGTTCATCTGATGTATTATGAAAATTCTTTGGTGTCTCATTATATAAAACCAGCTTCTCTTAAAAAGATGTGTATATGCCCACATGTATGTACATGCACATAATCATTCTGAAAGTGCTTGAAAAATAATGTAGGATTTGATGCAGAGCTACAGTTTAATTCCTCAGTCCAATTTAGAGCTTACACTGTCTGGGATAAATGAAGAATAAATAATTCCAGCATAATGTTCCTGGTAAGCTAGTTGAGTGCAATTAAAATAAGAAAACTGGTGGTATTTAAACTATTTATTAAATCAGTATGATAAAACAGTTACATTAATTACCAGCACAGATAACATGTGAGGCATGACTATGGGCTACAAGAAGCACACAGTCTGTCGAAATTAATTTTTATTTCTATATTTCTCATAGAGCAATGTAAAATGAGTTGTCCCTTTGCTGAATTGACGAAGTGAATGAAAAATTAAAAAGTCCACTATCCTGACTTTCTGTAAATGTTAACATCCTTTTTGTCAAATCTATTGTATTTTTATCTGTTCATTCAGGGTGAAATTTGCTGGGCTTGTAACCTTTGCTTTTGAAGGCTTTAAGGAAAAACCTTCTAAGCTTTTCAGTGGATGTGTTCTGTTTTTGTCGAGACTGTTCAGATATTGCCATACCTTGAACAATATACTTCAGTAAACAATTACATCTCCTGAAGCTATCTTGCTCTGAAGATCTGACTTTCCCAGGTTTTAATGACAACTTTAATCACAAAAAATAGGTATTCAGATTCTTAAAGCCACTTATTTTCTTGAATATTTAATTACCTTTCATATAAATAGAAGTATAAATAATTCTTTTGTGGTTTTCATAATTCTATCAAATAAATCAAATTCCAGTACAATAATTTAGACATAAGGTAGAAAATTAATATATAGAGAGTTTATTGTATGACTATCTACTATCTACATAATATTGTATGTAGATTTGTGTCTATATATTTATTCAGTTAGTTATGATTCTCATAATATTAATTCTATATCTCATTTACCCAAGAGATTTCTGAAGTGTGTCTGTAAACTTATGTACATATGTGTACACGTTACAGGCCACCAGAAGGGATTAGGTGAGGTGCAGTTTGAGTTAGGATATGTATGAAATATTTTAAGAAGGGACTATTTAGTTTTGTTTATCAAGGAAGCAAAATCATGCAGAGCACCCAGAAAGCAATATTGTAGCTTTTTTGGGTTGAGTTTTATTGACTGTATTCACTTAACTGGAAGAAAATGTGGCCAAGCATTTTGTATTATGAGAAGAAATGAAATTTTTTTATGACTCTCACAGAAATGTAATAGCATCTGACAGATTGCATTAATGTGTGTTTCCACACTGAGAATACCATTTTAATTGGCATATAAAGAAATTAGGGTAGTGCCAAAATTGGTATGATGCATGATGAAGAATAAAGTTTTTAAAGTACTGTTTATCTGATATCAAATAATGGAACTGCAGTATGAACTTATCCTCACAAAATGAGAGATACAGAGTGGGAATGAAAAATGGTTCAAGTTACAAAGAAATATATTAATGAGGACTTAGCCAAAATGTGCCAATTCTTTGATGAACTTATGGATAAAGATAAGCCTAACCTGGCATTTATCTTGACAAAATGTTTTGCTGAGATTTGATAAGAAAATGTGTTGGCTTTATTTAAACCTGGTAAAATGGTCAGCAATACAGGCTGTCAGAAAGTTTTCAGGTACACTTATGTCTCTGTATTTGCTATGTCTTTTTGTTTGTTGCCTTTAGCTGCTCAGCAGAGATCACATCTGATGCAACCCTGATGTGATGGACAGTTATATTGCTGATGTGATTTGATTTAGTTTGATTTGATTTGATATGCTTTCATCAGGAATTTTACTGTTCTTAGTTAGGTACACTATTTCTACTCCTTGACTGTGGACCTACTCCTGCAATCGAATCTTCCTAGAAACTCTGGGAAATATTTTCTTTTCTCTTTTTTTACACTGTCTGCATAAACTGAACTTTTTATTCTTTATCTTTATTCCTTTATACCAGATTAAGAAGAGTTTCTCCCAGATTAAGAAGGGATGCCTTAACAAAACTCTTAGATCCCTTAGGGATAAATAGAAGTAGCAAGCTTATGGCAAGACATCTGGCAGAACTTCCATTGCCTTTCCCTGAACTGCAGCTCTTTTTCATCTTCTGTTCATCAACAGCTGTTCAAGCCATGTATGTACTCAGTTATATGTAAATGTAGAAAAATAGCCACTTGAAAAATTTTATCAAATTCTTTAGTTGTTTTTTCTATAAATTATTGTAATTCCGTGCTTTCTGTTTGGAAAATCAAATTGGTCTTTTTTCCTACATTTTCATTGGAAGTGTACTTTTGCATTTAGTTGTTTTTTCTTTTGCATGTTGAGTCCTGTCATAAATTCAGAATGTCTCATTTAAGTAACGAATAGGTAAAATTTATTCTGCAACTCCCTTTGGGAAATGGAGAAAAGGAACACAAGTTTGATGAGTCTTCTGCATTTCAAATAGTAACTCCTGCTATCCACACTTAGGTGATATATTTTCTTTTCAGTCAGCCTTACCTGATATTTTTTCATTTCAGATTTCTTTGAGAAAAAGTGACACCTTGGTAGGATATGTACTTAATTTTTGTCCTGTAGATGTGCTGCTAAAGGAATGGAACCAAATTTCCATTAGAAAAAAAAGCTTTTTTTTTTGTGGCTTCATGATAGCATTTTAAATGTATTTGTCTAGTATTTTAAGGCTTTAAGGTTCACGCCCATGTGTGCTTTAATGTAAAAGTTTTCTGATCAATCTTTCTAGCGCTTTGTTCTCTTAATCTGCAATATTGAACATGAGCCACACACAATTGCCATAAAATTCCAAGGAATGTATTTTCTTCTCTTTTCCTGGTTTGCTGTTGTCTTATTGCCCTCATACAAATCTTGAAAGCAGACAACTACCACATATTTCTTTCAGGCATCAGAAGGTCCTTAGTTTTATATGGAAGGCCCCAAACAATGTAGGAGAGGCCTTTTGGCAGAGAAAAAAAATGTTTTGAAGTTCTGAAATTCCTTTCTTGAGAGGCTGAAACAAGACATTTTTGTAGTTTGAACAAGGCTTGAAAAGAATTTGGCTAAGTATCAAAAAAATCCCAGGAATTTTTCCAGTTGTTTTATGGTTTCTACTGTAGATTTTTTTTTTGTAATAGCTTGCACACTTGATGCATTTGTCACTTTGTTGTCTCCGGTGATTACACAGTCAATATAGTCTATCTTAATTTGCAGCTGGTTTATGGAATTTAAAAAATTTCATCTGTTACTTCTAAAAATCTGTCAGATTTTAAGCGAGGTAGTACCATCTATAAGGCCAGTAATATAATCTCTCAGTACTTGGTCTCTTTATATTTTATATATATATATAT
>VWZS01006026.1:0-114792 GCA_013397075.1 Rhabdornis inornatus | reverse complement strand
ACTGAAGGCACTTCGTGGGGTCAGTCTCTGCTGCCCCATGTTGGGCGCCGNAGAACCAATCGAGTACAGGGAACGGGACAAATGACACAGAACATTTGGGAAGAAGGGGAGGAGCCAGGGAAGATTGACACAGTCTTGGGAGGGGACTGGGGAGACTGACAGGGACCTTTCTGGAGAGTGGGCTGGGTGCAGGGCTGACGGACAGAGGTAAAGGTGGGAGGGGAACAAACCATTACAACCGAAAACCAGGGGGAACAACTGAGGGATAAACCATTACAAAACACAGAACAACACAACTTTAACAATAAAACAACAAACCACAACAGTCTATGTCATTAATGAAGATATTAAATAACACTGGTCCCAATGCAAACCCCTGAGGGACACCACTAGTCACTGATGACTCTGAGCCACTGACCACTATCCTCCGGATGTGACTGTCCAGCTAATTTTTACCCATCTAACACTCCACCCATCAAATCCATCTCACTCCAGTTTAGAGAGAGGGATGTTGTGGAGGACCGATGTTGATCATACGGTGTTTCCATGTATGTGAGGCTAAATAAATTGGATGAAAATGAGAATTATTGCCTTACAGGAATTTAGGACTAGAATGCTCTGTATTCTGACTCTTCTATCTATAGTCAGAGTATCATGGTAAAGTAATTTAACTCAAAATAATAACTTCTGGTCCTTGAAATGAGAAATTATTGCCTCTGAAAAAGATAACTTTCTTTCAAGAGTTTGTATTCAAATGGACTAGACTCTCACAAAGAAATGGGGTATCATATTAGGGTTCTCATAGAACAAACCAAAACAATTTAAGTGGAAAACATCCTTTAAAATTGCATGAAGGAACAGAAATAATTTATTTTACTCTCATCCTTAAAGTACTAGTGGGTTCTACAAGGGCCAAAACCAAAGCAGACTGAATCCAGTGTAAGATTTTTCAATGCATTCAGTGGTTTTTAAATGTAACTCTTTTGGATAAACTCTTTTAGAGAAGATATAGGGGTTCTCCTTTATGGTAATATTGTTAGGAAAAAAAGTCCCACTTTTCTCCATGAACAAAGAAGCAAGTGTAATAATAGCAACTTGACCTACCAGTTATTTTCAAGCAGCATTCATCCTTGTGCCATGTATGGGGCCTGAAAGGTTACAAATCAAAATTATGTTTTGCAGTAAAAAATTGGAAAGTATAACATATTAGAATTCAGTATGACCATCACATAAGAAGACATTTCCTTATTTAAGAAAATGTTTGCTTGAACTAGAGTGATTTTATTATTCTCTCTGTGCAAATAACACTACTCTTTTGATCATATATATGATAGTTTTTAGATGATATGAAGGTAACAATAAATAAAGGACAGTCCCTGAACCACAGAAATCTTATCTCTTATAAGACAAAGATATGCAGTGCATATACAGCATATTGCTGAATAATGAAACTCTTATTCATATTTAATACCAGCTTGGTTTCAGTGGGATCAGTGGGAGGTATTTTTCATCACAAATAAAAGACTGAATTAGTTGAGTAAAATTAGTAGGAAGGAGATAAAGAAGCAGAAGATATAGTTAGAGATGCTGTTATTATATCTCATTTCAACTAATTACTTAAGAACAAATGCAAGGTGAGAATCCTTTTGCCTAATTTTGTTTGAAATTTTTATCATGGTTTCCCTCACACAGTTATGTAGCAGTGCTAGCTGTGTATTCTTCTATTGGTCTTCACCTAATAACTTTTCAATCTATCAGTTCAATCAGCCAGGTACTCCAAGGAGTGTTTCTAAAGGGTGGAAGGGTTTGAGAGATGACCACATGTCCACCAGTTCTATAATAAGTAACATCTGAATGTCCATTTAAGTGTCAAGAATGTAAGGCTACAGCACAAGTTCAGTTCCTTAGAGATACACTGGTATCCACTTTGCTGAGAAACCCTATAGACAACCCAGCTTTGGAGCAGGGGAAAATTGAGTTGGGACTCATCCTTCCTTGGCCATCAGAGTCAGCCCATCATAAATCATATGGAGTGGAATTTACCACCTATCTGTAAATGTCTACGGTGTAGACATGTACATCTGAGCTAGTCATGCTTTTTATAGTCAGTGGGGAGTAAAAGGCACTGCAAGGGGACAATTTGTCTGACCTGCTTTAGACAGCTATTTTAAGATGAGATAAAGTGTGCCCCAGAAATGCCAACTTCTCTCCATTGACTGCAAAGACATCTAAAGCAACTTACTCAAATATAGATGGTGGTTTAAATCCCAAGGTTCCTATTCCTCAGCTACTTATTGAATTTCAACTCTGAAAATGTGCCTGACTAATCTGAAAAATAATGTGACATTTTTTTAATGCAGTAAAATTTCTGGGAAAAAATGAGTCAATTGTGCATTCCTCACATGGGAACAAGCAGGCTGATTTCCATTTTCTGTTGAGATGGTGCTGTATGTATGCTTATGCACATACAAGGTCCGTGTACAGTTTTCTCTCTTGTGCTTTGGTTGTGTGACTGTGTCATGAAGAATCTCAGCCTGCAGCATATGCCAGGTAACTGAGCTAAAGTGATGACTTAAAGGCCACAGCTCAAACTTGCAGGTAGGAGTTATTGCCTTTGATTGAGTCTCTGCAAAGCCAGAAACCCTGCCGGGAGAGTAGACTTCCCCAACAGCAGCAAAAGTTGGCAACTGCTCCCATATAGGGCCAACAGTAGAGCTTGAGTCTAACCCAAGATTAAAAGATATGTGTCCAGATGCCTGCAGTCAGGGAACAGGAAGAAGGAATGCTCTGACTCTGCCTTGCAAGTGTGGGAGCTAAAGCTCTCATTTCAGGGGATGTAAGGGAGTTCTCAATGTCAGTGCACAGAACTTTCAAATCCACAAACACTGAAAGTATGTGCAATATCTATTCATTATATACAAATGTATTGCTCCATTCCATTTTGCATATGTATCTACCTAGGTTTAGTAAGTTATCAGATATATTATAATAATATTAGTCAGAATCACACTAGGGAAATAACCTCAGTAGTTAGTACACATTTTTTTCAAAAGCAGTATTAAAAAAAATTAGTCTAATACACTTGCCTAACTAATAATTTCACTGAATAATCTCTTGTTGCTGCTGTTTGCCTGTATGAAGCCACAAAAAGAAAGCAATGAAATATCTGAATAAATATTTCTGTTTTCTAATATTCTCTTAGTCTGTCACCTCTAACACATGAAAGAATAGAAATTATTTGGCTTGGTAATCTATAATAAAAGACTTAGAAGAAATGCATACATAAAATATTTGCGATTAAAAAAATTCTGCACTTCCAAATTGATTTCTCCATCCACTTTTCTTGATCCTCACCTTGGCTTTTATTTTTCCCCAGTTACCTATTTACCTCTGTTTTATTAACTTTGCACTGTTTCCCTTCACATTTCATCCTGTTTAGCTTCTCCCAGAATTCATGGGGATTATTTTTCAAAGGATTACAGACTTCAACCTTCAAATTCTGAAGTGTTGTGATGTGACGGTTCTCATTCTATGTTTTTACTCCTGACAAGTGCCTTGGTCATTGAGATTAGAGAAAACACATATTACTTTGGGCTCTAACAGTGCCTTCTGTAATTGAATGAGTGAATGTTTTTTTGGGGGGAGAGAGGCCTTTAGACACTGAAGTAATAGGTTTGACTGATAATGCCAGTGGTAATAAAGACATTTACTTTCAGGAATAAGCTGGAAGCTCTTGCTCTTCAGCAAAATAAAAGCCATTGAAATTATTCCAAGTACTTTGCCTGAGAAATATATTTTTTCACTGGTGTTTGTCCTTATGCATGTAAGACCCCACGCTTGGCAATTAATTATATGGTCTCGTTTCCAACTGTAGTGCTCCCTCAGAGCCAGGCAAAGAACTATAGCATTTTAATGCCAGAATAGGAGAGTTTGAAACAGACACTTCAAAAATTTCATTGTATTAAGTGTCCGAGGACTATTTAGGAAGGCTCCAAGACCTTTCAAAAATTTCTTCTGCACATCCAAGTCAATTGTTTTTGAATATTCTCAATTTCTATATTCTCCCAGCAAAATAATGTTGGGATTTCCAGCATAGCAAGAAGAGATAAAACTTGGAAAAGTTGGGAAAACATTCTCTGGAGGGCACATTTTGGTTAGTTCAGGAAATTATAGATGCACCAAACGTCACAAGATGGTGGGGTTTGCTACTTTGCTGTTTCACATTTTACATGAGAAAGGCTCCTGATATCTAAATCTAATTGATAGTTTTAAGGACTTAAAATGTTCTGTTTAATCCACAGTGATTTTTTATTTTAACATTTAAAATTTAAGCATGTAAGGTAAATATAAAAACAATTGAAATTTGCCAAGGATATTGGGAAAAAATATTTTCTTACATCTGGATAGCTTCTTTAGCTCTACAAACAAAACTTTTTGTCAATAGTTTCAGTGCAACACAAAGAGATGAGTTCTATATGAAAGAAGTAGATGGGCTACAAATAATGTTTAACCTACTGCACTTGTTATCCCCATGCATTACTTTCCACAATCACTAAGAACGAAAAATAATTTTCACAAAGTTTTTTGTGTGTGTGAGAGAAAGGAAGCAAAAGAAGCAATACAAAAATGCCAATATTAAAGTAAGTTTTTAAACAATACTTAGCTATTTTATTTACTGTAATAGACAAGAAACAGCCTGTTCATAACAGGGAGTTGATGCTCTTTTTTTTTTTACACATAAGCACAGGTTCTTCAACTACTTTTCTGTACTTCAGGAATAAATGAAAAGATGAATATAGCTTCAATTAGCACAAACTCCAGGAAAATGGTAGTTACAGATCTAGCAACTAGACTGGTGGAGTGTTAATGATTAGTTACTTTTTAGTGTGTATTACTCTGACAAAAAAAAAATTTTCTCCAGGATTAGTGGCTAAGGTAAGCAGCTGCCTTTTTTCTTTTGAAAGTGTTATTGAAATTACAAAACTGAACTCCAGAAGAACTGCAAATTAAGTAGGTTTTTGCTTTTGTAATTAGATGTTGCATTTCTCTAGCAAATGCTTGTAGATAATAGATGCATTTGTAATTTTATGGGTGTGCTGAAGAAGGTATAACAAAAGATATGAGCAATAAATGTGTTTGCTTTCAGCATGCAAAAGGTAACATTTTTTCCAATTGCTTTGTTCTTTCAGCAGTTTTCCTGTGGACAAAAGACATTTTTACACAGCCAAAAGAATAGCCATTGATCTGTTA
Source organism: Rhabdornis inornatus (assembly GCA_013397075.1). Lineage (NCBI taxonomy): Eukaryota > Metazoa > Chordata > Aves > Passeriformes > Rhabdornithidae > Rhabdornis > Rhabdornis inornatus. The sequence continues at coordinate 109,542 of VWZS01006026.1, read as the reverse complement.
AATAAAGAGTCTGTGGTTATGTGCTATCATGACCCTTATCTCCCATAGACTAGAAGCATTACTCTCAGGAACACTGAGTAAGAAAAAGGAGGTTTTATTTTCTTATTTATTTTTGCACAATATATGTTGTAGTATTTGAGTCTCCAGTTCAGTGCCAGATTCCTGTTTGGGGAATGAGGGATGGCTTGCCATTTCTGCAGCTCTAACTTGCTTCCTCAGCAGATTTGCAAGCAGCCACCAGCAGATTCATATTACCAGAGGTCACTGAAGAGGCTGCTCCTGACAGTTTGTATTATAACAGAGAGTCATCACTGTTGCAACTGTAATTTTTATTAACATTACTCATAACCCGTAAATGCCAAGAGTAATTCAGGTCCAAAGCCTTTTCTCACTACCCTCCCCACAACTGTTTCCCTCATTTCCCTGCCAGCTTGCTTATCTTTGAAATACTGACCTACTAAATTAGAACAACAAACACAAGTAGATTTATTTAGCTTTGAAAGCCTTGTGGGCAGAATCCTTTCATTTTGCTGTGAAGTAACTACTTCCGCATTTAAAGAGCATCTTAATATAATACTATTCTGTTCATCTCTTTTTATCATAACTACAGTTTTCTTTTCTATAAAATGCAGAGCTTTATTTCATTAATTGTCATTGTGTTTACTTAGTCTTCAGCATAATGAATGTTGGCTGGAGACCTCAGTATGTTTTCCTGCCTGGTGCTCAAAATGTATTCCTGTGAGCAGTAAAAAAAAACAAACAATTTTTAAATGAATATAATATGTTCATATTTTCTTCCAAATTGCATGAAAATGTCTTGCTTTGCTAAGTGTATTTTCAGTAGTCAGGAATGGCAAGGGGAAGGTTCTTACCTTAAAAGCATTATTCCTCAGGCACTTTCATTCTTGTCAGCTGCTAGTTCTAGCACCCGACTCCCAGTTCATCACTGTGTGATATTCCCAGTTGGCACTGGGCACATCTACATGGGTGCACTGTCTGCACTTCCCCTCCAGAGCACCTCTGTCTTTCTGGGAAACCAGGGCAGAAGGCATGATGGCAGAGAGAAGTAGGGCTATGAAGCACAGTGATAGAGTATTTGTTTGCATAGGTAAAGAAAGGACAAATGCAAGGCTGTATGTACTGTATGTACTGTGAATTTACTGAAGAAAATCTGAGGATACATGTAGGTACACTAATGCAGACCCAAATATGTAGCAATGGGGGACAAAGTGATGCGGACGCCCTTATGCATGAAAGGAGATTGCTTTATTGTAGAAATTGCAACACTTTTGTAACTTTAATTTCCACCTGACATAATGGAAACCAAGGAAGCCTAACAGAACTTAATAGAAAGCCACTGGCTCGCTCAGCTGCCATGCTGCTGGCCACGCATCCTTCCACCCAATCAGCTTCTCGCTCATACGCTGTCCACGCGTTCCTCCAGCCAATCACAATCTCACTTCCAATGGTCACTCAGCTGGCTCTCTCCTAACTCAGAACTGTCCGACTTCCAACCATCCAGCCTGCAGCTGTGCCTTTCCTACAGGGCCTTCTGGTGAGCACTTTAACAATTATAATCCTGTACCCTGCAGTGAGCCTGGTTCCAAGCAGAAAGGTGTGGAGGAAGCCGTGTTGTGGCAGTCCTGCCTTGCCCTTGGCATGCCTTTTGAAGCTGCAGAGACCCTAGAGCTCAGGGCTTTGTGGTTTTCTGAACCTTAACCCTAGTCAAAACCTTAAACCTAGACAGAGCAGTAAATGTAGCCTTGGGCTAAGGATGGGTCCAAGCAGAAAGGTGTGGAGAGAGCCATGTTGTGGAAGACCTGAATTCCCATTTGCATGCCTTCTGCAGCTGCAGTGTGCCTGGAGATCTGGGCTTTGCTGTTTTCTGAACCCTAACCCTAGATGTAACCCAAACCCTAGGCAGCGCAGAAAATGCAGCTTTGGAATGAGGCTGGTGCCAAGCAGAAAGGTGTAGAGGGAGCCAGGTTGTGGCAGTCCTGTCTTCCCCTTGGCATGACTTTTGCACATGCGGTGTACCTGGAGCTCTAGGGGAACACAGGATTCCCACAACCTGGCTCCCTCCACATCTTTCTGCTTGGAGCCAGCCTCAGCCCAAGGCTGCATTTACTGCGCTGCCTAGGGTTAGGGTTATGGTTATGTCTAGGGTTAGGGTAATGCCTAGGGTTAGGGTTCAGAAGACAATGCAGCCCAGAGCTCCAGGCACACTGCAGCTGAAAAAGATATGCCAAGGGTAACACAGAACCGCCAAAACATGGCTTCCTGCACACCTTTCTGCTTGGCACAAATTTCAACCCAAAGCTGCTTTTTCTGCTTCTCCTAGGGTTAGGGTTTAACCTAGGGTTAGGGTTCAGAAAACCAAAAATCCAGAGGTCCAGGCAGACTGCATGTAGCTGCTGGATTAGGGTATTTAACCCTTTAGATGCAGCGGAAATAAGACACACAGCTACATGGTCCCTCTCAGAACAGGAAAGAGACAAGTTTATTCTAAAACACACTGCTTTAGTACAGTCTCCCACATCTCCAAAGACAGGATAAAGCTGATTGGTGCAGGGAGAGTGGCACCTCTTTCCCATGCTTCTCACACGTACCCAACAGGTGTATTATCTTTGTTATTAATTCCTCTGTTATGTTTACACTAAATAAAGTGGCTAGCTTTGGGAAAGAACCCTGGCTAAACCTGAGAAACTCGAACTGGGAAAACTCTCACAAGAGGTTTTTCTGGGCCCATGGCCACAACTGCATGCTGAAATGGCATGCCGAGGGGAACACAGGACTGCTACAGCATTACTCCCACCACACCTTTCTGCTTGTTCACCAGCCTCACCCCTATGAATCTTTTAGTGCTCTGGCTTGGGTTAGGGTTACACCTAGGGTTAGGGTTCTGAAAACCACAAAGCCCTGAGCTCTAGGGACTTTGCAGCTGCAAAAGACATGCCAAAGGAAACTCAGGACTGCCACAACATAGCTTCCTCCACACCTTTCTGCTTGGAACCCACCCTCAGCCCAAGGCTGCTTTTACTGCTCCACTTAGGGTCAGGGTTTTGCCTACAGTTAGGGTTCAGAAAACCTTGTGACAGCTACAGCTGGTCTGTAATTTGCGAAGTTTAGACTGGCCATAACAGACCCCAACTCCACTAGCCTTGTTTGATAAAGATTAGATGTAAACAAGTCCGCGGGTAAGACAATGATTGGTTGGATTAGAACTCAAACATGGGACCCCAGCCAATCCCATTCAAGATTGAAGGCAGACATCTTATTGGCCCATGAGCTGGGCTGTGTTAAGACCTCAACCAATCAAATGTTCCAGCATGGGAATTTTGAAGCCCATGTAAAAGGCGGCATCCATTAATAAACTTTGGTTGTTGTTGCATGAAGCTGGTGTGTTCAGTCATGTGACTCTCTCCAAAACTGAGACAAAAGGAAGGTCTATGAACAAGAAGTAGCTAAAAGGAGCAGTGAAAATATTTTAATTACAGCAATTGTGACCAGAAAAGAAATATTTTCATCAGTGGAGTGTCTTGTAAGTCATCTTATACAATGCTGGGTAAGTAATGTCAGCTCAACTTAGACAGTCTAGGCAGTTTATTCTAAAGTAAAATAGTGAGTGCAAAGTCACAAATAATTAATCTGGTAGTATTGTAACTAGTATCTGGATCAAATAACTTCCTGTTAAGCTTTTAAACAATAATGCGCTTAACATGATTGATGTGATTTTTAAATTATAATTTTATGAAATATAAAATGAAATTAACAAGCAGAGTAAAAGTCACAACCAATCTACCTTGCAACACAAGCCAATGGGAGTGAGGTTCCGGCCCTCAACCCTTGAATATGTTTAATGCTAATCAAACTTGCTTATTTATTTATGGTATCTAGGAACTCCAAAACTCTCCTAGCATTTACTAGAAATAGCAGTTCTGCAATCCTGTAATTTGTCTAAACAATTTCTGCCTATTCCAGCTGCATGACAAAATTAAACTTGCCAGTTATAATTCTGCAACTGGCTTAGTGGCACTCTGCTTATGTGGATGTCTGGTTGGGTGATATCTTTTTAAGAGAAGGTTGGTGGCCTCTTCAGTATTTTAGTATGGAGACAAAACATGAATTGACAGGAATAATGAGGATATTGGAGTTTTCACCTTATGTAGTTGTGGAATAAAGGTGATCTTGCAAATCCCATTCAAGTATAGTCTCATTTATTCTTACCAAACTGCCCTGCTAGAGAGTTTTTATCTATGTTTTTCTGACATAGAAATAAAAGTTCAGTCAATGTGAGCTATGTATTTTTTCAATTTGTTGACAGGGAGGCATTTTTTTACCTGCAAGAAAATACAGAGCTTTTTATCTTCATATGGGAAAAAATATACAGTCTCTCTACCAGTCGACCTAAAAAGAGAGAGAAAGATTGAGAAACCTTGTTGAGTCTGTCTATCTACATGGGGTTTTGCAGACACCTGAATGTGAGCCTCATTTTCCACTCACTTGAACCTGAGTAAATGGTATTACTGTGCTGAGCCTGAAACAATATGCTGAAACACAATGTGTATTACCTCAAAATTACATTACACATAGTTATTTCACATTTAGTTAAAAACAGTGAAGATAGCTTAAGACTTTGAGGATTAAGATCTTACATTTTTGCTAAGAGACTTGATTGACTGCAGCTATTTTTCCCTAAATATGAGTGATTCTGTGGTTGTGTGCAGCCTTATGGAAAAACTTGTATCCCATTCTCAAAGAGAATATTTCCCAGTACAGAACATATAGTGATAAAAATATTGGCTTATAACAGCTTTTTGAAGAGAAGTCAGTTTATAAATTTAGATTTATTTTTCACTTGTTATTAACATACTGTTTTTTAGCTTGCAATATCATTCAAGAGACGGGGGAAAAAAAAGAAAAACCCACCAAAAATGTTAAAGGAAAGTGACAAGAAATGATGTTTTCTGGCCAGAACAGCTTCTTTTCCCATGTTAGCACTTTTTAATTCATTCAAAGATAAACCAGGTGGAGAACACTGTGTGACTCCTGTTTAGAGATATTTAGACATATTTACAAAGAATTATAGTATTTGTCCAGCTGGTGGATTGTCTGTGACTGTGTGTAAAGATCTCCTCTCTTTTCTGCATTGTATTCTACACTGTTTATGAACAAAAAACTTCATTTCCCAAGTAAAGAAGATGTAAGATGAAATCCGAGTAAGTGGATCATAAACTTTGTGAAGCAACTGTGGTGCAAAGTTGCTGTCCTTTTTCTTTTTTTTCCCCAAATGGAAAGTAATTAAAAGGAATTTTCTTGCTTTATAGTGCATTGTTTTTTCCTATTAGGCTGTGAAATTGAACAAGTATTATCCCCATAATGGCTGGCTTTGGCTTTGTTTTATTTTGCAAATTTGTCCAAAAAGACTCAATTTTGAATTATCCTCTTAGATTAGCTGCCTTTCTCCATCAACTCAGACCAATAGTGTCTTTAGCTTCTAGAGAAAAGACCATTTATGGGGAGAGAAGGATCATTTATTCTGTGAGATATTTTTGGAGAAGTTTTAACAGAAATTCTGAAGAACTGTATGTACTAAGTAGCAGAGGGTACAAGAAACTTCTTCATTCCAGTCCATTTTTCTGACAATTTTTCTGGTGTAAGGTCTACCAGTCACAACCACTGGAAGACAAGACAGGTGGTTTCCAGGCACCATTTTCAAGGGTTACTCCTCAGGTAGGACAGGGTTGTAGAGAACTTAAGGGTTGCACCTCAGACTGCTACCTTGGAGTATACGTAAATGCATGTCTTTTCCACAGCTAAAAGTTGAAAGGCTGATTCTCATCCAAACTGCTGCTAATATTTCAGAACATTGAATTTTATGGAGCATTGAATTTTATGGTGCATTAAGAGCCAGAAAATTTAGTAATCTTCACTGCTGCAGAGGCCTAGTTTTGACTTCCTGTTGTCACTCAGCCCTGCAGCTCTGGCAAGAGATCAATATCAGTGTGAACTGAAGTTCTTTGTGTATACTCAGAAACAATCAATCTGGGGTTGGGTATGATATTCCCAGGTCTATATCTTTAGGTTTGTATTTAATGAAGGAAAGTTACAGGAATACTGCTTAAAGATGGGAAGATATGATGAGCCACTGATAGCCCTTGGAAAGGACTAAGCAATACCAAAAGACAAGCCTTCTTCTGAACAGTAGTCTGAGTATTATCTTCTAGTTGCATGACCTAGGTAATCTGAATTTTTTTGTATTATTTTATCTGAGGTTTTCATACTATCTAATAATCATTGTTTGAGGTTTGAAACCTATGAAGGTGAAAGCGATGACCAACTGTTATTCCTATTTTCTCAACAGGAAAACTGTTTTAGGAAATGGAACTTTTATGTCAACGCTAAGCTAACAGTCAAATATTGGTCTTCTAATTCCTTCTCGTGTATTTAATCCATTACAACATTATTGCTCAAACTGAGAAGGACTGAACCTGAAAAATAGGATCATTTGCAACATAAGACCTGCACATTCCTATAATGTATGTTTTTCAAAGTCAAAGGCAATCTTTAAGGATCCTACGATAATATTTTATATCCTGAGGATAAGGTCCAAGGCAAAATATTGAAAAATACAGTGTAGGTTACACTACTTTTCAGCAAGTTTTCTGTGCAAACCAACTGGATTATTTGATTGTCTTACAGGATCCTGAGAATTAGTTAATAATTGATTGGCTCTTTGAAGAAATAAAATATGTAGTCCTTCCATAGTTAATGCTGTAACTATGTTTCCTTTTAAATACATTATGGATTTCTGTGTCCCTTTCTACATGTATATCATAAATGCCAGATGTTCTGTGTGCACAAGGTGGCACTGATGTGGGGATGCAAGTAACATTGTTTCAGTGACTTTTATTGTTCATTCCTATAGTGATAGCAACGGTGAGGATTTGGTAAGTGCATTTAATTAGAATTGTTTGGCACTGGGATACTGTAGTATAATACTTACCATTAAATGAGTTTCAAAAATTGGTTGATATAATCTTGTACTTAACCATTATAATAGGGCATTAGAAGAACAGCAATCAAAATCTTGGTGTCTTACTGGTCACAGGCCCTTAAATGTAGCAGGGCTTCAAATATCAATTTTTCATTGGTAAGGAGGCTTGTTTTCAGCTCCTAGTCTCAGTTTTCTGCTTCATCATTTGGGTTAAGACAGCAGAAAAAGATTATTTTGAGCTGACTGTCTTTAATAGTAGAAGAAACTCCTGCAGGAAATGAGGTGTGCCCCTCTGTGCCTAATACTATAAACATGTTAAACAGACAGGGATCTAGGGGATCATTTCTTCTTGCTTCAGTTTTTACTTATGAGACTGTTGTATCACCCACCATAATGTTGTGCAATACCTTTTTTCTATTTCTGTGTCTTCTTATCTCACTTCCAGACTGCTGAAATTTCTGTAGTAATTTGTTTAAGAAGTCAGCTCCTTTGATGGTAAGGATCACAATTTTTCCTATGTGTGTATACAGTGATTAGCATAATGGAGTCTTAAAAATAAACAGATGCACACAATATTACAACATCAAAAGTAATAACAGCCCATTCGGTTTCCACTAAACTACATTCTTAGTAAGGTATTTGAATCTGTAGAAGATGAAGTTTTATTGCTCCTGTTTCTGCTGATGTCCTTAGAAGAGTAATAAGTGCTTTCCTTTTATGCAACAGTTAAGGAGAGTACACTTGTATATTTTTTTACTTTTAGAGTTCTGATAGAGTACAGAATTTTTGGAAGTTGGCTCTATATTATAGTGGATGAATAGTGGAATCATTAAGATTATAAAAGACCTCCAAGGTAATTGAGTTCAACCTTTGATTAAATACCACCATGTCAACTAAACCATAGCATTAAGTGCCATGTCCAGTCATTTCTTGAATACCTCCAGGGCTGGTGACTCCACCACCTCTCTGGGCAGGCATTCCAATGCCTGACCACCCTTTCAGTGAAGAAATCTTCCTGATGTCCAACCTAAACCTCCCCTGGTGCAGATTGAGACCATTTCCTCTTGTCCTATCACTGGTTGCCCAGGAGAAAAGGCGAACCTGGCCACAGCCTCCTTTCAGGTGATTGTGGAGAGTGAAAAGGTGTCCCCTGAGCCTCCCTTTCTCCAGATTGTTGACAACTCCCTCAACCACTTCTCATATGTCTCACTCTCTAGACTTTCCACCAGCTTCGTTGTCCTTCTCCAGACTTGTTCCAACACCTCAACATCTTTCTTATAGTGAGGGGCCAAAACTGGGCACTACACTTGAGATGTGGCATCACCAGTGCCAAGTACAGAGTGAGCATTGCCACCCCCACACCAACTCAGTTACATCAGATTTGGACCAAAAATACGGATCTTCCCATCATGGTGCATGAAAGTGGGAAAGTGCATATACAAGAATTACAGAACATTACCGCTGATTACTTGGAAAACTTCATAGTATTACTTATGTTCCCTTGATAGTACATTAGTTACTTTTAAAAGAAAGTGGTAACTAACTTTCACAGAGAGAGAAACAATTTAAAAGTCATTGCTTGTCGTGTATTAAAGAATGGCTTTTGTTAACCCTAGAGAATATTTAGGTATTTATTCACAGAGCTGTATTTCCAGTTAATATTTAGTTGGTAGTCAGTAATGTAACAATAAAATAAATTAGTTTTTCAAGCAAAAGAACAGAATAGATGCTCACACTCTCCAGAAAAGCTATAATGCATCTTTATTTTCTGAGAAGGAAGCTTAAGGATATCAGATAGGATTATACAAAGGACAGCAATTATGACCTACTAAATCAGTCCTCTAGATCCATTAAAAATTCCCAGTAAAATACAAACTATTTGTTTTAAGTGAGAGAAAGAAATTACTGCTCCTTCATGTGGGCAGTTTCCAGGCTGAAACTTAAGTCTTTCTTTATTGCATTCCAAGTAAAACAAAATGAAATTAGTGCAAATATACTGTTTGACATTTTGGTGTCCTGTGGCAAGATGTAATCTCCAAGTTCAGACATGCTGTCACTCCTGTCATGGGATGGATACTGAAGCAATGGATTCCAGCTCTGACAGGGAGTACTCTGAGAGCAGATGCAGTTCTGCAGTGCTGTATTATCATGTTTAGTATAACTTTGAAGCTTGAAGCTTTTTGAAAGGTCATTTATAGTACATTAATGTTCTGAAAGGTTTTTCTGGTTATGTAATCAATAACCTCAGAAAAGCTTGCAGGCCTGAAATAGCTATTTGCATACATGTGTCCAGCATTGATTCTACTGTGTGTCAGAAAGAAAAAGGCCATGGCCATATATCAGTTCAGATGTTCTGCACTGGGAAAAATGTGCTTAACTGAATCATGTGGGAGACATCTTTGTGCAGAGTTTACTTCTCTGTCCTCCTTTCTCCACATTAAATTCTCCTTCCACAAAAATACTGATTTTGAAATCTCATTTTAGTTGGAAATCTTGCTTTAGTTATAAGGGTTTTTTTGTTTTTGTTTTTTTAAGGGATGATTTTTATAGATAGCAGACTACCAGTTATTAAAAAGACACTAAAAGTTTTTAGTTCCTCCCCTGATTGCAATTACTAGAATTGTTTTTAATAACACACAGCAAATCCAGTAGCTGCATTTATTTTTGCTTCCTTCATATGAGGTAAGTTATGGATTGTCTGTAAAATCATATGGCAAGTGGCCAGGTGTGACTATATTAAAAGGGTGAAGGAGGGGGAAATGCACCAAGAGTGGCAGATGTGACGTTTCGTGAATGATGAAAAATTGCTGTAAAACATAGTGCCAGTTAAAAGCTCAAAATTGATTTAAAATCAAAACCACCTTGATTTACATCTTGGTTAAACACAGGGCTTGAGAAGGTTTCTGATAAGATTGTCAAATATTGAATATTTTAATTTTAAACTAAACACCTCAACCACAAAAGACCTTGATAAAAAATACAGAAATGTGTTTGTCTAAGCAGGAAGACCTGTCTGTCAATGAGTTGAGAAAGGGAAATTATCAGGAAACATAAATTTGACAACTGCTTTCTTGACCTGTCTTGTTAATGACAGCCAAAAAACACTGCATGTACTCAGCTGACAAAAATAAGACGGAAGTATGTCCATGAGAAAGTCAAGAGATACCCTGAATCTAATGTGAATAATAGAAATTGTGAAGATGATTATTCTCTTTGGCTGCAAGGACTTCTATATGTCCACAGATTACTTATATGTCTCTTGAATGATCTGATAAGAGAAACTTTACTTGAAACAGAAAATACTCATTCCTTACAGCATCCAAAAGCAACTATTTTATGCTAATACATAGTGTCTACTGATTTTTTGCTTTATATCCACTTTCTACACAGCAAGTATTCTTAGGGTAACACTCTTTTGAGATGCTTTTGTACTTTGTGAAGAGGAACTTTCTATATATCTCTTGGAGTCATTCTGGGAGTTATTCAAGATAAGCCTACCTTTAGTTTACCAAAATTCTCTCATTGATTTAATTACTCTGCTGTGCAAATTCCTGGTTAAGAATATCTTGTGAAGGGAAAAAAGGACTTGAATATAAATTGGAAATATATATAAGAAATTGGAATATTATATGTGTACAGCAATACATTTTTTCCTGTCTCCTGAGAAAATGATGGGTTAAGCTTAGTGGGGATGTTTGCAAATCTCAAATAGCTTTACCAGCTAACTGAAATTAAAGCTCTAGAGGGTAAAATGCAAATGATTTGATGAAGGATAGCAATTAGCTCTACTGTGTATGAATATTGTTTAGCATGGAGAGTTCAAAGAAAATAATTGAACATTCCATATTTTGCCTATCACATGGAAAAGATTCAACACAGGATTGAGGGCTGTATTATGATAGGAATTATATGGTTTGGTATGACATGATAGGTAGAATTTTCTAAGAAGCCTTCTCCACCTTACGAACTGCATTACTGTTTAAAAGTGCAATATTAAAGAACCATTATGAAGCTGAAAATTGAAGTGTTAGAAAAAGTATAAATCTACTAAAAATGTGGCGCTAGAGAAAGTAACTTTTAACATATTTTTGCTGTTGGTCTAAAACTGAAACTAAGTGGAGGTAACTGCCTATGCAATATAATTTATAAAACAGGCTTGATTTTGGTGGTATGGACAGTATCAGACCATGCCTGTGCACTTTCAGTCTTTCAGTCTATTCTCCTTAAAAGCCATCAAAATAGCATAGGTAAGAGCTTACCTACAAATATTTGTGGTATTTTTATGCTAATTACTTTATTCCCATAGACAATCTTCTCTTCCATAAAGAAGAAACATACAATATTTAAATGAATAGTTTCATTTTTAAAAAATTCTCTTGAGTAGGAGCATTAAAAGAGAAGAACTGCTTTTGAGTGGCTTGATAAGGGGAAAATCATAGAGATTTCATTTTACTTGAATTTTCTGTTAATAGTAGTGGATCTGATTTTTGTTAATTTTATTTAACAGTAATTTTGTGTAAAATTGATGTCAATCTCTTCAGCTTCCAGTGCAACTGCTGGTGAAAGATAAGGGCTATCAGAAGACAATTCATGTTACTAAAACTGTTGCTGAAAATACTTGCACCCATTCTGCCAGTGTGCTTATTTCTGTGTATTGGCAAGGATTGCCGGCTTCAGCAAGATACCGAACTCTTACAGGACAAGCTGAGTGAGGGATCGTGTCATACGCGGTGAACAAGAGTGACTTAGGCTGTATTGGACTGCATATGGAAGGTGGCTGACACAGCTGTTGTGGCAACAAAGCATAGAGATTTGAGAAGTATAAAATTACTATTACTGTGGGCTTCCACATCCAGACTCCCTATAGCAAAGTAGTTGTGATCTCTAACACAGAACGTTCAAATAGGCAGTTTGCAAATATTTTTTATGACTAGGTTACACATTGAAGGTAAAAAGGGCTCTGAATTCCTGATAATTTTCTTTAACAGGAAAGCTATGGCAGATACCTAATAGGGAGACAGAAAACCACCTTTACCACGGTGAGAGGGAGTTACTAGTAGCTTAGAGTCTGATGATTCTATGATTTGTTCAGGAGCTTCTTTGCCAGTATACAAGACAACATGAAAAATCAAAAAGGCATTCAATATAAAACAAAGAGACAAGTCTGATAGAATTGTTTTACAATAAAATATTAACAATATTTCTGATCTTGGCTTATTGCTGAGTCAGTGTGACACAGGTCTAGTCATTTGCATTTCTTCTTACTGTAAAACCAAACTTGAAGCAAACACAAATATTCATATTTCATATATATATATATAACTTCCCTATTCTGTGCATATAGCAAGGCATAATTTACAGCAGGATTGAAGAAATGTTATCAGTATTACATAGAATGCTTTAAATCTACTGATATTTCTGTTGGATTCAGAAGGTATTTTGTCTCTTTGCTTTTCTTCCATAAAATAAATATTATTCTTTGAGTGTTATCTCTTAATTCTCTGTTTCCTGACACTGGTTTTTCTTCTGTTAGTCTTCAGCCTAATTCAATGAAATATTACCATGCTTGCACTATTATCAGGAACCAGAAAGCATCATTTACAACCAAAGTTAGAGGTGTTGATAAGTGATGGGGATTTTTGCTTTAATAAAGAAATACTCATTTAAGAGCAGTAACCTTTTCATCCTAGTGAAGACTTTCAAAGGAATTATTTTCACTCATGCTCAAGCCTTATTCTTTACTCATGTTCAAGCCTCTGTAACTCCAAAACATTCTTCATAGCCAAATTTTGCTTTTCATGCCCACACATTACACATGCTTCTTAGTGATTAATTTGTCCCTAAGTTGTCTGTTTTAGTAACGGACCTGCCATCTGATTCAGCATGGTAGGTCTTTGCTGCCAAAAATCATCCCACATTTGATTGTTGACTTGTTTTACTTCAGGTCCTATGCTCTTTCTTGTTCTCCCACCTAGGATTTCTCCAGACTTTTACATCTTTCCTGCATAATTTCCTGCTGTGAGGAAGTCTGCGAGGCTCTGGCTGGGGCTGTGCTTTGGTGACTGTTTATTAGACAGCTGTGAGGAATTAGAATTCTCATATGAAGGAAACTGGCCTCTGTCAAACTCCTGGGTTATGAGAACCTGCCAAACTGTGGAAGCATCACTACTGAATTTGCAAGAAGTGAAAAGCATATTCACTTCCATGTGAAATTTTTTTTTAAAATAATGTCTGTTAAAATGAAGAGATGTCAAAATATATGTGTGAGGAGCTCTGTTCATTTTTATTCTTTTGAAATGAATGTGATGATTTATTTCATTTATTATTTTGGATTTTTTAAGAAAGACCTGCTCTTGCAAGCTGCTTATGGCAGCAGATTCCTGGCCTTATGTGGAGACACAACATCAGCAGAAGTCTACCCATTTGATTTACTGCAGAAATGTTCATCATCAAATCTTCAAGACAAAATTTGTGCCTTTTACTTTGTTTAATAAAAAACCAAACATATAAATGTTTCAGAATTAATAATAATGTCAATAACTGCAGAAGATTTTAATGAACAAATCCTGCCTTTCCATTTTAAAAAATGTCACAGCTAGCACAATGTTATAGGTAGTAAAGGTTTGATTGAACATGCTAATCTGAGCAGACCATGTTCAGAAGGAGTAAATTGTCTTTATATATTGTTCTGTACTCTGTCCAGCATTGTCTTTACCATACATTAAATAAGCATTCTCTTTCCTCCTTACCTCTTTAATATCACACAGATTGCTTAAATAAATCCCAAATGTTCTTCTATTACATCTCATTTACATCTATTCTTGACAGATTTCTCACTGTTTTCTGAACTGGTAATGTAACGAAAATTACATGAGTCATGAGAAACTGGGAGAGAAGATAAAGGCAAAATGATAAAGTAAACAAAAATGAGAAAAAGTAGGTTGGGGAAGTGGGGTTTTAGTTAGAGATATTAAAAGATATAGAAAAGTTCAAAATGTCTGAATGTCTGCTCCTTAATGACAGGTGTCTGTGCTGCTCTGTTCAGAAAACACATGGCTGCACACTTGTTAGTGTTTGACTGTGCTGGCATACAGCAAGAAGCAGGAATACAGGAATACCAGCGAAATCGTTTGTTCACTTGTGGGATTAATTTAAACTATTCAGGAAGTAATGAAAATCAGTGCAGATTTTCAGAAAAATACTTCACCATCTTTTTCTCATACAGAATTAAAAAAAAAATCCTAAAATTTAAAAAGTGTACAAAGTGGATGAATACATTTAAATTTTTTCAGCCCACAAAAAATATTCCATATTTTTGTCTTGCGTGCTGCTCTGGTTTGTGGAAACTTCCTTAAAAGCAATGACAAAATACTCTACAGCCAAAAATCTTTTTTTCTCTTATTCTTATGCTAAGTATCTTGCAAGTGCCATGTCCATGGTCTCAGTGGAACTGCAGTTGCCTCTAGGCTCAAACTAAGGTAAAATTGGCCAGACCTGCACAATCCAAAAACCTTGTATCTTGCCTAAGATGGGGACTGGCAGTAGTTAACTTGCAAAGAATGAACACAGAGCATAGAAAAATTGTCTTGGGGCTTTAGCGAACACCAGATATACTGCATTGTTTTTCCACAAATTAATCTGGGATTAGTGTACACTTTAGTTGCTACCATTGGGCTGGAGTCTGATTCAAACTATGTTGGGGGATTTCCTGATCAGCCACAATTTAATTGTTAGGGAAGATGAAATTAGAGTACTAAGCAGTTTTGTGTATTGGTCTGAAAAAAAAAAGTGCAGAGTTGTATTTTTCCCAGATAGCATGGATCTGGGAAATCTTATCTCTATTTACTCTCCTGAACAATGTTAATTTTTCAGTATTCTTCTTTGCACAGATCTCTTAGTCATTAAAGTTTATCTACTCCTTACTATCAACTGAATATCACACTAAGTCCCGTGATTAACATATAGCAAGAAAAATGTTTTGATGTTCATCAGGTCCACTCTATTTCTATTTATTTAAAGGCCATTGAACTTCTCTTTAAAATCATAATTGCAGTATTTCATAAATTTTTCTTTTGGCTGAGAGATCTAAATATTTTCATATAAAATAAACCCCAAGCCATTTCTTTTTGGGGACCATTGATAATTTAAAGAATTTAAATCAGGTCTTTAGCCTTATCCTGTGAAATCTGATCAAACAGAGCAGTGGAATCTTTAACTAGAAATCCAGAGCACTGGATGTTATCCAAACAAGTCTAAATCTAGACCACATCAATATTTTTTCTACCGAAAGCTTTCTGCAAATCAAGGGAATCAAGGGAATATATCTAGGTTTTGGGGTGTAAATATATTTGAATTATTGGGTTATTATTACATCTTAATATCTTACTTACTTGCCACAAATTTTTAAAAATAGTAGCAGAATTCAGAGACATAAGCAGATCTGATGTTTTTAAGTGTAGGCTTCAAAGATCATCTACCATAGTGAATCATCTTTATTAATGGCTGCATTTCTTGTCTGCCTCCTATGCAAATCAGATTAATCCTACTGAGAGTGCCAAATGTGAATGTTAAATTGCATTCTTTCTTCTCCTTATGTGCCCAGCACTGATGCTGCTGCTGCATGGGATCTTTGATCAGTAGGAATCTGTAGATAAGCCATGCAGCAGGAGTGTGAAAAATATCTAGTGCAATTTTGCTAGGATTATTTTCAGAACGATGTAATTTCTGACATTGACCATGAAAATCATAATGGTTGAGTTTATACTGTTTTTAACTTGTTTGCAGCCACTATAATTAAAAAAAAATCAAGTTAAACCAAGCAAAATTTACAAAACCAGACTCATGTATTTTTGCAGTGTCACGACATAGGAGAGAAAAAGTAAATATTCAATTATGTTCTGAAGTTACTAGAGTTACAAGAACTTTTGTTTTATCAATATTTCATTAATGAAGCATCAAAGACTTCAGCAATACGAATGATTCAACAGACTCCCATTCTATTTTTAGCCTTAAAATATTGTAGTTATAAAACCTGTCATAATCAATTCCAAAGCTGAATCACAGATAGCAAAGACAAAAAGGACTTTAGAAGAATGGGATCTTCTGGTTTTCTCTTGATGACTTTTGTGGGGACTGCATCTGTGAGGATAGTTTCACTTTTTTTTTTCTCAAGAATGACAGGTTTTTCTTTTACATATCTTTCTCTGATCTTGTTTTCTCTTATTTCTAAATATTATGTCCCAGATTAAAATGAATTTGGCCCCAAGAAACCAAAGTGAACTTGGATCAAATGGTATAAATATTTGATCCAGAACTGGCACTGTCCCTGTAATTTTTGCTGACATATAACTGGAACTAAACAGGAATATTTTCAGTCACAGATGGTGTTAGAACTCAAGAGATACTGTTCTAGTTTAACTTATTGTTCACTATTTTTCTGACAACTAGTGCTCAAGTTTATTTATGTGAACACAGTACACAAGATAAGTAAATGACAAAGCTATGGCCAAGGCTGTAAAACAAATTACTAGGAAGTCACCTGTTGTGAGTTCAAGTTGTGTGTTATGAGTTCACAGCACATTAGCAATGATACAGTATTTACAGATTTTTGCAGCAGAGAAACACAGAGGTAGTTTGATATCAAGCAGGTAAGTTGCTTCATGTTCGTTGTAGTGCTGGGGCCTAGTACAGCTATTTTGTGGGATGGCATCCTCAGGAGACACCACTCTGAGCACTGCTGTGGAACAGCTGACAGCACTAACTCACAGTACAGCTCCCCTGAAAGCTGTCATTCAGTTGTCTGCTTCCTCAACCACCATTCCATCAGCCTCTTGATAGTAATATGAAAAAGCTAGGGAAATGCCTCTCTGGACTGAAAGCCATTAAGGCATTTTGCTTTCTAAAGTTTTGTTTTCTTCTCCTATGATAAATTCAATATCTAAAGTAGTGTCATTGACTGTTGGATGCTGTCTTACAGAGAAGAATCATCCAGCCTCTCAAACCCCAGTGCTGTAAACTGAGATAGGAAGTTTCATAGGAAGGGGACTGTCATCTTTAAAGAGAGATGTTTATTGCCTATGTTACTAAGAAACCTGAAATCATTACATTTTCTTAGTACTTCTTTGAGTAGAGGATAAAGAAAACTGTTTTCTTAGCAAAGTTCTGTATGAGGCAAGGGCATGCTGATAAAATGCATGGTTGGGTAGAAAGGATAATGCTGACTCTGACAGGAGATTTTAATTTTAAAAGCAGCTCTATGGATGAAGTTGGTACCTACTTTCCTGTGACTTATAGTAAAAGCAGAAACATCAATCACTTCACAAAATTACTCCCTCTACTTTCATTTTCCTATTTATTCAATAGTATTTTGCAGTTACAATACATCAACAAATCACGATAGCCTTTGTGGTTGCCACTGCAATTTGGGGAGGGTCTACATAAATCAAATTTTTCTTATGGCGTTCTAATTTATACTGCCTGCACTGAAGAATTTATTTACAAGACATTTATGACCAGAATAACTCCTGACTAGTACATAGGTTACTATGAGTATGTGTAAATTAACATGAACAAAGAAGATGTTTCATCAGTCCTGGCTTCATCAAAGATAAAATTCCTGGAAATAAGAAAGGTAAGTAGAAGAATTTCAACCAGCATTTCAAGTTAGTACAGTAACAGATAATTTGAAGGTGGTTTCATGTTTCATAACATCCTTTACAACAACTGCTTTTAAAAAATATATTTTTCATGCTCACATTTCTCTACTTGACTTAAATTAGATTTTTTGTTATTTAAATGTGAACAGTGATGCACTATAGTTAAAATTGAAACTTCTGGGTTACATACATTTAACAACAGAATACAAAGAAATCCAGCATTTTTGAGATTTGTCACTGTAGGATTATGAAAAATCTCGAACCATATCAGGAACAAAACCTTAGACTGGAAATTAACACTTGGGGGGAAGATTTGAACTGGGCTTTTATGATTGTTGGTGCTCAGCAAATTCTAACAAGCATAAGACAAAGCCACCATCCATTTTAAAACAGAGCACAGCCTGAAGCTCCTGGGAAAAGGTGAGAAGACCTGATCTGACATATGCTGGTCAGAATTGCAAGCATCAAAAGTACATATAGCATAGACAGGAGGTTGTTGATAGCTTTGATGAAACCCTTCATATAATGTTTGTGACAGAAGATGAATGGACTGTTCACCTCTGGGAAAACTGGACATTCATTATTTTAATATGGAAACTGGTACATGGATATTGCAGCAAGCACTAAGAGTAGGCACATAGGTCATGAAGGTGAATTCAGAAAAAGGAGTCATGAGCTGAGGAAAAGCCAGACAACGCTTTTCAAGAGACACTTATCCTAACAATGAGGGAGAACTGAAGACCCAGTTCCTCCCATCATCTATGAGTTTAAACAATCTTCACTTACTCTATGGGAGAAATTACAAGAGCTATGACTACAAGAGTTATATTACAACATTTTTAGGTTTTGTCACTTTAGAAAAAGAGAAATAAAAAAGACAAGAGAAACTATTCACTTACATTTTAGTCAAGGCAATGTACATGAATATATGAAAATATATTTATTAACCTCAGTGGGGGAAATATTGTGAGACATTTTTGATGCCAAATAATTTTTATGTTTTATTAATAAGCAATGTCTGATAGAGAGCCCTAGACAAATTTATACATTTATAAACATTTATACTTCAAGAGTTTTCCTTTAACTTAAATCTTAGCTGTGCTCACTTTGTGTTTTAGAAAAAGCTAAGTAATTTTAGGGATAAAAGTACCAGTTTACATAAATTACCTTTATTCCAGAGGAAAGTAGATAAGCATGATCAGAAAACCCCAAGGAGCGGATTGAACCATAATTTTTGGTGAAAGATAAACTACTGTAGGTACTATCTACAGAATGAAAATGGTGTAGCTGGAACAGGAGACAAGATATTCAAGTGCATTTCTCTCACATGCACTGCAGTGACTTAATGGGCAAGAAAGGGAAAAAATATTTGTCAGTGGGAAGATCCAAAAATTTACATTTGTATTCAGTGTATGTAATGAACTATGGTTAAAGCACATGTCTACAATGATGTCCAGTTTGTGTAAGGGCTAAGGTAAGTAACTAAAAATAAGGACTGAGAAACTGAGCTTGGTACTTTTGGATACCCAGTTCCTGAAGCAGGAAAATAGTATATACAAAAATCAGGGTGTCCACAGAAGTTTTAAAGGCAAATATTTGAGTTTTTTTTTTCAAATAGCACAAACAAATGTTTTACACTTCATAACATAGGCTAGGTATCAGTATGGTCCCACAGAGAAGTAAATTTCAGAAGTAATATGTGGTTATGAAAAGATTCTTTCTTGAAATATGCTGAAATGCACCACACAGTAGTTACAGATGCTAAAAGGAAGATGGAGTATCCCCTTTTCCCATGAATACAACTTTTATTTCTCTGTATAACTTACGATTTGCTACACATATTTCCAGATATTTTCAGGTATTAATTTCAGTGCACTTTGCTGATTGCAGCTGCTGGCTGAAATATTTGTCAAATTTTAATAGAGTACAGGGCACATCTAGGCAATCAATGTATTGATCTGAGTTTTTAAAAGACTACTTCTAGGCAAAATGTGGACTATATTAGCCGGAGTAGAAGTGTCAGAGGGCATGAAGGATTTTAAACCACAACAGGGAGAGCATATTTCCAGACTCTCTCCCAGCCAGGTAGGAAGATTTCCAAGGTACATATTTGTTTACAAGTAGGGTAGAAATTCAGAAAATGTGATAGAAGAACCACCACCTCTGTTTGGACCTGAAAAATGTGAGAGTAGGGTAACTTACACCTAGATTTGAGTTAGCTTTGACCACCTACTTGATATCTGTCTGGAGGGTTTAATTCAGAATGTGTGAATTTAAATTACTTGCACTTAAGATTAGTTTCATAGAAACAGAGACTGGATAAGAGTTCACATTTGATACAAGAATCACTAATGAACCAAAGGCACTTAATCTTTTTTGTGTGGCTGAGTCGCATGTGAGTGGGAGACTAGTAAGTTTTATATGAAATGTATGATTCAATGTACTTAAACTATGACTTATTTGAACATAGTGCTTCCAGGCAGAAGTTAATGTTTTTTCCTCACAGTAAGCTAATCACTGGAGAATAGTTAAGGACAAAGTCAGTCAATAGGTGAAGACAGCCAGATCCCTAATTTTACATTGCCAAAACAAATGACTTTTACTTCTGCCAGAAGTAGTTCCTGTGTTTCAAGGGAAAACACAGGGCAAAGCAAAAGTGCAAGCCACGCCAGAAGACAATTGGCTATATTTTGTCAGTCTACTAAGGACTTGTGTTTCAGTGCCTGGAAGAGTATTTCACATAAAAGTAGCAAGCAAGATATAAGAAACTTTGCTTGGGGAAGGATGTCTGTCAGTAACAAGCTCAGCTTTAGGAAAAAAGGTGCTGGAGGAAGGATGTGAAAAGATCAAGGCCCCTTAGGCAGCTGAGTTGATTTCTCAGTGGGAAAGTATTAGCTAAACATCCTGAACACCATATTTGTTCCTGCATTAGCTTCAAAATCCTTCTTTTTTAATTTTCTCTAGGAAGTTAAATTTTATTTTGGTTTTATTATCAATATTATTCCTATGGAGAATCTGTCTCTAGGGCAATTATATCTTCTGTATTATTTCACTAGCACTCTTAAATGGATAATATTCCTTAATGTACATTCCCCTTCACTATACTTACAAGTTTGCTTAGTTAATTATTACCTGTAACAATGATTAGTATGCAGTCTTTTATCCTCTTTGAGCAGGAGTATAGAATCACTAAATCAGAATGGAACAAATCAGAGGTATAGGAGAACTCACATAAAACTGTGGGAAGATAGTTTGTAAGAACAGTGCAGAAGGTGATTTTCCACAATGAATTACAGCTGTATTGATTACCAAGGAGTAGAAACAGCCTTGCCTGTCCAATGAGGATGGGTGTTATAAAAGAGTGGGCTAGCTGGTTGAGAGGTAGTTAGAGTTGGAGCTTGGGAACTGTAGTCTGCTGTAGTTTGGGATGGAGTGTGCTGGCTGTGCTGTGAGGAGGTAAGGGACTGATAAGGTAAGAAGATGTTGTGTGAGGGACAAGTTGGGGTTAGCCAGTTGTACAGAATGAAGAAAACTTGTGAGAAAAGGAGTCAGTGCTGTGTGTAGTTACCTGAGGGAAGTCCACTAACAGAAGGCACAAAAAGTTTTTAATAAGAGACTGGTGATGGTGCTAGTCATGTCTGTCTTGACATAATTACTACATAAAGCAATGTTCTTTCATTTAAAGTTACCTTACATCAACTGTCTTTGAACCACTATACATATTATAGTATACTTTTTGGTCTAATTTTGTTTCATTCTTTAGGTCTAATTTTGTGACACATTGTGTAAAATGCCTTACCAAACTGAAGTTATACTTGTCTTGTTTAGTTTCCTTTGTTAACTGAAATGTAATCTTATTCAAAGTAATTTAAATTTACTTTCCATTTTTATACTTCAAAATTTTCCACTGGCTATTATTCTTGACTTTGTTTTTAACCTTTGAATGTTCATAGATCTTAATTTCTAATATTTGTTTCAGTATTTTGTTAGGAACATAACTTCTCAATCTGTTCTTTGTTCTGTCTGCTCTCTGCCTGATGCTTTTTTTTTCTCCCATAGTGACTGTTTAATGCATTTCTTTCCTGTAGTGAATTCTGCCTGGAGACATAAGGACCAAACCTCAGAGCAGACTTCGCACAGCTTTGCAGGATTTAGCAAAAAAGTGGTGACAAAATCTCCATCATGTGAAGTCCTAGAATAGAGGCTCAAAAGATTATGCTGCAAACCAGCCTGATTTTGGACTGGGTCATCAGCATCTCTACAATTTGATCAACAAACCACCACAGAGGAGTATGTCCATCCTGACAGAGGGACAGTGTGAGAATGTGCCTTATCCAATGTGGTGGAGAAGGGATGTCTTAGTCTCTTCCAGACAGACGGTTTTGCTCTCAGTTCACTGAAAGGTGCAACTTAGCATCCTCTCCATGGAAATATGGTATTTACATCACAGTCTTTTCTATGAGTATTAAGCAAATACAGTTCTCAAATTAACCTTGACTTATTGGGCATTGTGCTGAACGGCAAAGTAAACCCAGTCTTGTTTTCATACTTGTGTTCACTTCAAAGTTCCTCTACTGCCTCTGTCCCTGAGAATAGAACATATTTTGTGCTCTGGGGCTGTTTAGATCATGCTGGAGGCAAGACAAGAATTGCATTGCCTGCTGCTGTTTTCAATATTCAACATTCCTAAAAAGCTATTACATGTTTCTAAGAGTTGATGGGTATGTGATTGCGTTGTTGTGTCCTTCAAAGACCTTAAGAAACTACTGAGAATAGGGAGGTTGACAGT
This sequence comes from Rhabdornis inornatus, assembly GCA_013397075.1. NCBI lineage: Eukaryota > Metazoa > Chordata > Aves > Passeriformes > Rhabdornithidae > Rhabdornis > Rhabdornis inornatus. Next base: position 87,101 of record VWZS01006026.1, on the reverse strand, counting down.
TTAAATTTTCTTTTAATGAGATACTGAAGTCTTGAGAAGCCGGGGAGATAAGGAGAGAAATAACTACATGATAAATGAGAAAAAGCAGAGATGTAACAGAGAACTAGGAGATACAAGACTCTTTATAAATGAAAGGTTTGAGGAATGTGCCTTGGGAAATAAAATAAGGAACAGTGAAAAGGGAAGATCTTATCTTTGTATTGCATCTTTCTATTTTTGTAAGTCAGTGATAGCCATAAGAAAACTGCATGGAGATATCCGTCTGGTTCTGAGATCAGATTGTGGTAATGCAAAGTGGATTGCTGTTCAAGACTGGGTAAATGACTTGAAAATATGCTGAGCGGTTGCTGCATGACTCTTCAAAGTCAAAATCAGATTATTAGAGGTAGAAAGGAAACTGTGCAAGAGTTGGCTCTCCCAGGGTTACTGCAAGCAGGTTCCACAGATATTGTCACTAGTTTGTGATGCTGCTCTTTTTTTCAAAAGAGATAATTGAGGAATGAGTTTAATTTGTTTTCCAACAGTTTAAAATAAAGAACAGCATGACAAGTATATTAATTTTGATTTTTGGAAATATTGGGTTTGTCTACCCAAAACTACACTTTTAAAAAATTGTCATCTTACTCTGAGATTGACATGTCCGTGCCCAATACCTGCTTCTCAGGAAACTAATACGGCAAAACTTTTGAGCACCTCATTTGAGAGGGCTACAATTCTATACTAAGCTTAGGAGAAAAATCAGGAAAGACGTATTAAAATAACTGAAATTCATTGTCAGAAACTTAAAAATGTCAGGATGACTTCTGAGTTTGTTCCTCAGAAAGCAAGTATAACTATTACATAATGTAAAATGTTTACACCGGTTCTTGGCACAGAAAACTGTTTTCCTGTGTAATTATTTATGTGAAGTAAAATTGGTTTCAACAGAATTGGATGGTTTTTAGATTGTTAATGCAAAGTCTTTTTACTGTAGGTGCAAAACTGTAATAATTTACCTTTACCCTGGACAGACCCTTTCTGCTTCCTCTAAGGAGACTGTATTCTCTCAAAAGTGAGGTTCTCCCTTGTTTTTTATTTTTAATATAGATTAGTTTCTTTAACAAAGTAAAGTTTCAAAATTACTTGTTATTATCAAATAACAAACCCGAAATAATTTGCTAATGAGAGTAATATCCAGCCTTTGAAGGTAGAGGACTTTGCTCCCTGCAAGAAATTGTGTTGAAAATATCCCCCTGTAGGTGCAAATTTTCCTGTTCCAGAGGCAAAAATATTTGGTTTTATGCCTGCTGAGTCAAATCTCCTAGAGATGATTTAATAGAATCAAATAGAGAGCAAAAGGGAAACTGCTTAACTGCATTCTTGTTTTGATTGCAGCATGGTAGCAAAAAGCCCTCCAGCACACGTTGTTCTGTCTCTCTAGGCAAATGCAGCTGTGAACAGGGCTCCCAGATCCAGCTGGGACTGAGATGTGAATGGGAGACAAGAGTAGGTTTGCCTGGGCTTGGCTTTCTGATCTGCAGCTTCTGCAGCCTGACTTCCCCTTTCTCAGGAGGTGCTGACATTCGGTGACACTGCCAGCCTTCCCAGGAACGTTAAAAACTCCTCTCCAGCTATGTGCTTCTATATTACAATGACCTCAAGTCTGCCAAAATGAGAGACAGATTGGTAATCTGTTTTTTTTTTTTTTGTGATGTATAGGAGTAATGGCTTTCAAATTTTAGGTTTGTTCATGATGGTATTTTTCGTCCAATACAAGTTGTACTAAATTGTTTCATTTTGTTAGGAAGTTACCGTAAATAAGTCACCAGAGTGTTTTTTACAAAAAGCATAAATAATTTTAACTTGTTAACTTCCCACTATGGAGGCGGAAAGCCCCACAACAAAAGAGCCTATCTTTCTTTCCTGGAGGGAAAGCCCGTAAGGCCCTCCCTCTTTATTATGTGAACTGTTACTTTGCTCCCCACATGTTTTCCTGTTACATGTTAATTTACTGTACCCCGTTAGCCCTTCCCCCCTTGTACCGCCCCTGAGCCCTCAGACCATTTGCTGTTGCTCTACCCCTCCCCTCTGGCTATCTTATATCTGCCCTGCTCACTCCTACCCTGTGAGGCAGTTCGTGCCTGGACCCATCAAGGAGAGAAGAACCTTGGAACCCGACACGTGGCTCCTGTCTCCTCCCTCCTTGTGCCGACTGAAGTGGGATTCACCAAAAAAAGCTGAAATCACTCCCCACCCGGCAGCGAACCAGAGGATGTGCCTGTGCCTTGGGAATGTTCTCTAAAGGTGCTTCTCCAGAAGTTTGGGCACTCCACCACTGCCCCACGGCCCGTCACAATTATCCCACCTGGAAAGATACAATATAAGATACTTTGATGGTAAAAAGCCCCAGCTATTACAGGAATTTGAGAAGAAAATAGATTTAAACATGCTAGAATTAAAAGTGAAGAATTAATACAGAGTAAAAATGGAAGAGTTAAGAGAAATAGCTGGTTATAGTTACATGAAATTAGTTCAACAAACAGGAAATTTACTTAAAATGCACAACTGAGATCCAAAAATTCATGAAGAATTTCATTCATAAAACAGTCAGGGAGATATGTGAACTACTAGTTTCAAAATCAGTCTAAAATCTTAAAAAGACATTAGGAAATAATGGACTAATTAAGTTGTGTTTAACACAAAGACATCTTTGTGTTCATAGGAGTCTTGGGAAATTCAAAATAAGGCTGGATTTCAGGGCTTTTGCTGGCTTATTTTTTGTGAAAAAAATTAAGTGTAATTTTTCAGGTCTACTGGAAAAAGATTTTTCCCCCCAGTTTTAAGTTGAACAACCTACCTGAAAGTCCATTTTACATGTCACTCTTGTTGCTTTTAAAAGCATTTTTCTACCATGAAAGCATGTTCTGCTGTTCCTTTTTCTGCTTCATCTTCCTTCATCTAAATGCCTTCCACTGAGTTCCACTTTGTTTGATATCTCCCTCAGCAAACTTCTCCAGTGATCAAAGCATTCCATCTGGTGATCTCTTAGTTGTATCCTCCTAAAATAGAAATTAGAAGACCCTGCCTTGCTTTGGGAGATCTACCATTCAAAGCTGCTCCATTTGAATAGGTGACAAAGATTAATAATCCTCACGGTGCAGCATTTCCACTGAATTGGAAATATCACCTCCTCTAGAATTACCTCTTTATGGAAAGGTTAAAGTAGGATGAGATTAAACATCCAAAATCTTTCTGAAGTCTTTCTCGTATTTACAAAGTTAAATTCTAAATGAAATCAAAAGAATAATTTTTGCATTTTTAATCTCTGTAAATTTTAACATAAATTTATGTCCAGAGCCCTTCTATACAAGAATTAACACATTTCAACTGTTTTTCTCCATGTTTATTTCCACTCTAAACAAATTTGCTATTTAATACAGATTTTAGAAATGCAAAATTTTTAAATTCTTAACAATAGGGAAAGTTTTTTATATAATAAAGAAGTATTTTTCTATAGTTTAGTTTTGCTTTTTTTTCTTTAATCTTTTTATTCTGCATGCAGGATTTAAGACTTTTGATTATTCAGAAACTATGCTTTGATGGTTAAGTATGTCTTTCCATATCTAGCACAGATGACAGCAAATTACTGAAGATCCTTTATGGCATTGTTCCCAAAGGAAAACAAAATGACATTTCCAATAGACTCTATCCCCACAGTAATAAATTAAAAAGAAAAATATTTTACAATTCCAGTACTTGAAAGAGGATTTTTTTCCTTTAATCTGTTCCTTGCATATTCATTTTGTAGATGATGTTGATATTGTGGTGTTTTCCTCACAGATAGTTTCTGGCATTAACATTGGCTTAACAGTGTCTCTCTGAGTTGGTAATCCATTGCTTCAGATGTCACTCTTGCTATCCACAAGAGATTTCCAGAGAAGGAGTTGGGGCTGTATGTATACCTCAGTGCAATTTTATTTTGCTTCTCAGCGGTATTGGCCAGTTGGTGGATCCAGTTGATGCATCAACCGAAGTGTATGTGCATTGTGGGAAAAGTAAGTGAAGAAAATGCAGTTGAGGCTAGTCTCATATCTATCCTTGCAATATTTTATTAGTCTAAATACAGTATTAAATAAACTTACTTGCCCAGGAAAAGGGGAATACATTCTATACTGGCATAGCAAGAAGTAATCAAGAATTCAGCTCATGAACACCTGGTGGAAATAAAAGCAATCATTAAATTTGAAAATATTGTTCCTGCTCTGCCTCAAAATTGCAGAGCAAAAGATATTCAAGTGGCTCAGTAGAACTAATACATGTGCAAAGTCTGCCTTTAATTTGTTGACTTCAGATTAGAAAAAGTCAAAGATCTGTAATGAATGCCCAGGAAAAGCTGTGCTGGGTTTATGCAGACTAGCTATATACCACTTGGCAGTCCTTTTCTTTTTTAAAACAATGTGCATGACAGAGTGGTGTAATGGAAATCTTAAACTAGCTTTTGCTCATGGAGATTATTTTCATCCCATACCTTTGAACATATCTTGCAGTCACTACCATTTTTAACTCTTATGGATCTTTCCATTGTCACCATTGGTATTTTTGATAAACCTTGCTGGACATACAGGATTCAGTACAGTAGAATTGCCAGAGAAAACTTGACACGGCCCGTCCAACTGTCCACTCAGCCTGGACACCCCAGCTAGCTCCGGGTGGGTCTGCGCCACAAGTGGTCCTTCCCAGATATCTCCGGGAGAGTCCAGGTAAGGGTTTGTAGCGTCCCCTACAAAGACGGCAGCCGGTCCGGCGGAGAACAAAGAGCAAGAGGGAGTCCTTTGGCAGATCAAGGAAAGGGTTTATTGGAGAGGGATGAGGTACAGATCCAAGGTCGGGGAGCAGGAACCACCAAAGGCAGGGAGAAAGGGTGTGCAACAACTTAAATAGGGGTGTCTCCCATTGGGAGGGTACAATACAGGGACCAATGACAACAACCAGGGGTGGCGTACAAGATAAACCAATCAGGTAGAACCTGGGCGGGGGGGAATACAATACAACCAACAGAGTACTAGGGATGGGATAAATGACAGGGAACATTTGGGAAAAAGGGGAGGAGCCAGGGAGGATTGACATAGCCTTGGGAGGGGACTGGGGAGACGGACAGGAACCTTTCTGGAAGATGGGCTGGGTGTAGGGTTGATGGACAAGGGCTAAGGCGGGAGGGGAATAAACCATTATAACTGAAAACCAGGGGGAACAACTTAGGGGTAAACCATTATAGAACACAGAACAATAAAGTTTTAACAATAAAATAGCAGGCCACAACAAAAACTGTTTCAGCATTCAGATCTGAATGAGTGTGCTTTTTGATCAGACCAAAATGGCTGATTAAGAGTTGGTCTAAACTTTACTAAACAACCCCCATCCCATTCTTGCTAAGCCCCTTTCATGCAAAAAAAAAAAAAAAAATTCTGATTATATTTTTATTTCCGGAGAGCAATAATCTTTAGTCTTGCATTTATCCTAATTAAGCAGAGTTGCACTGAGACAGTAGAAGCATCTTTGTAAGCCACCTGAGATCACAATCAGGATTTCACTACTGGAAATCATAGACATTTCTTCAGATCAGTACAGTATCTTTGAGGAGCCTAGTGATGCTGGATTTGGCTAATTGTACAGATCTATTCAGGTGACTCCAGAGAGCTGTATGCTCTCACATATTAACTAATAAACTTATTGGCTATAAAAATTACTATTAATTTTTATTTAAATAAAATATTTCTTTGGCCTTCTTGCCACTAGACTTTGAAAGACTTTCTAGAACTAATTTCAGGGTTTTTATAACACTTTACCTTCAAATGAAAGCATAATTCTGAATATAAAATTCTTTAGTAAATATGTCAATTTAAAAAGTAACATAATACTGAGTCAAATAAAGAATATTTCCTACTTCATTTTCTGCCATGCTGCAATCTACTAGTTCCTAAAACTGTGTTCCCTAGCTTATCATTGAATAGGATATCACCCTGTTAAGGAAATGGTTTAGTGGTGGACTTAGCAGTACTAGATTAATGTTTGGACTTGATGATCTCAGATCTTTTCCAGCCTAAACAATTCTGTATCAATACCTCCATGTAGGTTATTAAGGTGGGCAGAAACCCCCCCATCCTATTTTTATATCTCTAATGACTATAAATAAAGCTAAGTTATGTTGGACTAAGAATCTCAACTTTTAGACAGCTAATAGAAATTAAAATATAAGACTTTTCATTGTGTTTGAGATGTTTAGCCTCCTGCTACTTGAAATATGTGGCCACCATCTGAGTCTTCAGAAGCAAATTTATCTGCCTATTCAGATGTATTTTCTAGGATGCAATGAATCATCTTCATTAGTTATTCACTATGTTTCATTTAAAAAAAGTAATGTTTTAATTTATACAGAATATCTAACTTTTAGATTGCTAGTTATATGAAATGAGTCCTACCAAAGCATTTCTGCCTTGGTTAAAAAGACAAGGAATCAAACTTCAGACATTGATTCTCATAGTACTTTATTTAGCTTTATTTTTAGTCTTGTAACGTGCTTTTAGTGATTTTTAGCTTAAATTTCATACCTTGGTGTAGATTAGATCACAATCATATTTGACAATAATAGTGAAATATGAGCAAAATGAGCATAGTCTCAAAGTAGCCAAGCAAGTGGCTTGGCTACTTGGAGACTATGATAAATTTGGTTTACATATGAAAACACTTTAAAGCTGAGGAAATCATCCTTGCTGGTGCTAGTGCTTAAAGCAATAGAATTTGTCCACTGACTTGATTACAGAAAATAAATTTTATTCCAGTAAGTATGCCAGGACCCAAACAAAGAAATAAAGAGATTTGCACCATTTTAATGCAAGCATGGTCCATAAAACCACCTAAGTGCTATTCTAAGCCTTATTATGGTGCAAAAACTGTAAATATTGTAAGTTAAAGTGATGATTTCTGCCATGCAATATTTTCAGCAAACAGCAGAAGTTTAGAAAATAAGATATCTTCTTTGGATTGCAGAGGAGCATATGCTTTGATAACTCTGCTTTCCATAAATCATGTATGTTCATGATAATCTGTAGTTTCAAATCTTCACAAAAATGACAAGGTTCATGCTAGGATTTATTCTTAGTAAAAGATATAATAATGTACAATTTTGCATAAAAACTATGTACCTGCAAAACACAAAAGCATACCAACCTGATCGATTTCTATATATTTTTGTCTAATAGATACACAGTAAATGCATTCATAAGAAAATTACTGACTCTTGAGGGATGGAGAGATCTAGATTATTTGGAGCATTGGTCAATGATTGACTGGATGCAATTTAACAAGTCCAAATGTCAGATTCTGTGCCTGGGATGGAGCAATGCCAGGCACAAGGAGAGCAGCCCTGCAGAGAGGGATCTAGGGGTGCTGGCTGACAGCAGGATCAATGTGAGTCAGCTGTGTGTGCCCAGGCAGCCAAGAGGGCAAACCCCATCCTGGGCTGATCAAACACAGCACCAGCTGGGCAAAAGGGGTGATTATCCCACTCTATTCAGCTTTGCAGCAGCCTCACTGGGAGGGCTGGGTGCAGTTCTGGGCTCCACAGTTTAAGAAGGATGTGAAGGTGAGTGAATGCATCCAGAGGAGGACAACAAAGCCGGTGGAAGGGCTCGAGGGAATGTCCTGTGGGGAGGGGCAAGGACTCTAGGCTCATGAGATTTGGAGAAGAGGGGACTGAGGGGTGACCTCACTGCTCTGTACAGCTTCCTGAGGAGGGGAAGGGGAGAGGGAAGGGCTACTCTCTCTCCCTGAGATCCAGTTAGAGGATACTCAGGAATGGTTCAAAGCTGCACCAGAGGAGGAAGAGATTGGGCATTATGAAGCATTTCTTTACTAAGATGGTGGTCTAACACTGGAACAGTGAGGTGGTCAATGCCTGTCAGTATTTGGGAGGCATTTGGACAATGCCCTTAATAACACACCTCAAATTCTGGTCAGTCCCAAAGCAGTCAAACAACGGGACTAGATGATTGTTATAGATCCCATACAACAGAAATACTCTGTTCTAGATACAAGTACAAATTAACATAGTGATATTAACAGAATGTTGCAAAATCCAAGAAAACAATTTCCCATTTGTGGGAATACTAAATTATTATTGCTATATTCATTGTAATAAATATACCAAATGAGACTGATGTATGGGTTCAATGGATTTCTTAAAGCTCTATGTCAGCCATTTTTATGAGATCAGTGCAGGAATATTTTGCAAGATTTAGTGGTTGCTGTGGTTCACAAGGTCAGGTTAATGTTTGTAACAATTTCATCTGACCTTGTAAGTGTCAAACATAAATTCTGTGAATAGCTTTATTTTGATAGTAGTAGACAGTAATCATTACATATTCTTTATACCATCTTGTAAGTCTGTCTTTAAAAGTATACAAGATACTCTTAAATCAATAAGCTTTTTCATTTATTCCCCAGACAAGCTAAAACAAAAGCTTAAATGCTGCTGCCCCCAACTTAAAGAGCAATATATTAATTTAAAATGCCTTTTTTATTTTCACATTTGAAGAGTTCCAAAAGGCTAGTTTTGATTCCTGTCTATGGAAAGCAGTAATATTTTGTTGCACAATAAATAATGTAGGTATGAAAGAGCATAGCTTTATGTGATATTAAGTATGTTAGACTACTGTAGTTAGGTTTTTATTCCACTTCTAGTTTATCTGAACAGCTTCAAGATTTTGAGGTTGTCAGGTGACTTAACTCATGTAGTTTAGCAATGGCCTGAGTGGCTCACTCAATCTTGTACTATTCTGAATTTTGTTGAAGGTACCGGCTGCTGTTGTAATACCAACATAGTATATTATTTTTTGCTGTTTGTTTTTGAGATCATAAACAAGTGAATGACATTTCTCATTAAGACTACTTTTATATACTTGAGATTCTCTCAATTTATCAAGTAATCAAAATCTGGTACAAGTCTCTTGTTCTGCATAAGAACCATTCTGCTGCCTCTGATATATATTTTTCCTGTATTCAGCCCTGCTACTGGTATTTCAGTGTTTTTTTCTTAATTAAACCCATTTTCTAGTCTGAGAATATATAAAACATCTATGTGAATATCTTACAAGCAGTGAACTACAAATCATCTTCGGAAATATTTAGCTACTGGCTCAGTGGATGTCTTAGAAAAAAAATAGTAGGAAATAATTAACCTGCATATTCAAAATGTGTGTGTGTTTAAGTTGTTGTTTTTTTTTTTTTTTTTGTCAGACCGTTTCTAGAACTCTTTCACAAAATTTACAAACTCACTTTTCAAAAACAGTTTTCTACAGTCTTTTCAGTATGGCTGTTTATTTGAATCATGTAAATGTTTAGTCTGCTAACCTATGTGCATATCTGAAATAAAATGTGATAATAGATTAAAATCAGTAATTTTTCTCTAAGGTGTTTCAGCTTTAAATACACATACATAGGTAAAAACTCAGGCCCCCTCACAGACTGACACAGACAAATTATTTCTACTCTCAAAGTAGCATGAATATAGATAAAAAAAAAGTATGCTGTTTCTTATGTTTCATGAGGAAACTTCTACAAAGATAGTAATTCAGGTGTAATATATATTTGACATAGTTCATGTGTATTGAAGTTGTTGGTTTTATTTCACGTGTCCTGAAGGTTTAAGTCACTGCTTACTTAGACTAGATGGAGTAGGTGGTGTTTCTATTAAAACCACTATTGTAATAACTTTGTAGGTGCTGGCTAAGTATGTACTGCCTTAATGCAGCCTAATACATATATAGTCCTATTAAGCTTTAAAAAGATGACTCAAAGCAATCTGGCTGGGTCAGCTCAGACCTGATAAAAGGCTTATTTACTCTGTTGAGAATAAGAGACAGCAGGCAGACTCAGGGAAAGAAATAGGGAAGCAATGTAAGATCAGCAGCCTAAGGTTTTTACAGGAAGCATGACAAAAGAGTAGTTTTGCCATGAGACAAGATGTTTGTGCTGATATTTTACCGAGTGAAAAGGCACACAGAAGATTTCTAAGGGTTGTTGGAGACTGGAATCACCGTCTGAGAATAGTGGGGATTTAGCCAGCCAGCTGATGGTAGTTGATATAAGATGCTAAAAGAACTTGGTCTTTTTAGTCTGCTTAAAGAAAAGTTAAGGAATAGATGGATGGATGAAAAATTGATATTTAAAGATGAAATTAGTGAAAAAGTTATAGAAAAACTCAGTGCCTTGAAGCTAAAAACATATCCACTCTCAGACTGGAGATGAAGTATATTTTTAATTGTGAGAAGAATTTACAACTTCCAATTTATAGTAGACTCCATCAGTGACTGAAAAGCAGCTAAGAGTTTATGATGTGGGTGAAAACCTGCTCTTTCCACCTGCAGCTAGAAGCTGTAAGGTAGGTGTCTAATTTAGCAGAGAGACACAGAACAGTATGTTATGTAGGTACAGACTGAGCTGGATGCAATGTAGACTAACTTGCACTAGGAAGGTCAATTCCTAATTATGGTGTAAGGTCACATTAATGTAGCTATAGAGCTTCGGGTTGAAAACTGGCTAGTATTTAATACCTTGAGAAAATAATAGAGTGCGTATCCAACTCACCATGTACACCTATTTTTGGGGCAATGCTGTAATGAAAAAGGCAGATGTCATCAATGACTACCTAGAATAAGCGGATGAAGTTCCTTGAGTGGTGCTATTTAGTAGATAAGCCCACATTAACGTGAACCTCTTTGGCCACTAAAATCTCTTACTCTAGGTGAAAGCAAATAAAAAATAAGAGTGATTGATAATGAGGAATGCATGAAATGTTATTTGAATGGCTATGTCTCCTATTTGTTACCATATTTAAAATTATTTCTACCAGCAGAATGATCGCTGTGCCTTGCCTCAGCTGGTTGTTTGTTTCAGTCTTGTCATATTTTGATTTGTGTTTGCATGGAAATAAGTAAATCTGTTATTGTCACAGTTTGTCAGTGTGTGACAAAATGAAATGCCATAAATTATTTATCCTTTATTCATTATTCTTAGGCCCATCATGTTTATGAACATTTCTCTCTATAAATTTTAATTCATTTATTCATTTAAATGTGTCCCTCAGGAATTTTTTTAGGAATGAAAGAATGAAGATTATGTAAAGCTGAAGTAGTTCTCTCTGGAGAAGTTGGGCAAATGGTCAGAGGGTATTATAATAAAATTTAGCATTAAGTATAATTTTTCACAGACCCTATTGAGGGTTGTAAATATAATTTATACTTCTATTTTCTGTATTAGTCCATCTTTGATGCAATAAATCAATCCTTATTTACCTTTCTTGGAAGTGATTGATATACTTATTTTAAAATAGTTTTAACAAGGTTTGTGTGTCTTACTTTAATACTAGATAGAAAATGTCATGTATGCTATTGCACAGAACAAATGATTATTCAAGAACTGTGACACTGTGTTGTAATCTAGTTGCTGGAAAGCATTTTAGAGGTAATTATTATTTGCGTAGATTTTCATTTGCATTGGTTTGATAATTCTTTCCTTTCCCTACCACTGTAGTCCTACACTGTAGAAAATTTGCAAATTCCAAGTTGCTGGACAACATCTGACTGTGCTCTGTATGTCAGTCTGTTTATTTTTTTTTTGCTTTGCCTCCCACCTACCATGAACATGTAACTAGGTCATGGGAAGTAGGACAACTTGAGGAGGAGAGTTTAACATCCACCCATCACTAGACATATTTTGACCACTTTGGTGTCTTATTTTCTTAGGAATTTTGCCTTCAGAAATTACTTTCTTTATAAGTTATGTTTTGGAAAGAATTAACTGCTTATAATCTTTCCCATGGCGTTGTTTTTAATGGTCTGGTACAAAGCATACTACTTTTTTATTTGAATCAGGACTTAAGGTGACTTATGTCAGCTTTGCTGATATTAACAGCTTACTATTATGCCTGATTTATTAGCAGAGAATACATAGCTAGTCAGTGAGCCAAAGGGAAAAAACCCAATATTTAGTCTACCAGCACGGCGCTTTCAGCTGAAGGAACAAAGGAGAATTGTGCTGCTTTTTTAATGGGCAAGTAATTAATGAATACTTAGTTTTCAAGAACCACAAGAGTTATTTTTTTCCTATTATGTCTCTGTACTGGCTCTGGTTGTGAGGCAGTCAATTTTCTTCATAGGGACCTATACAGTTCTGTGTTTTGGATTTGTGGCTAAAACAGCGTTGAAAACAAACTAATGCTTTGCCTCTTGATCAGTAGTGCTTGCACAGGTTCAAATCTTTCTCTTTCTCCTACTCTACTCATCCTCACCTTCCAAGGAGGCTGAAGGTGGTGAAGAAGCTGGGAAGCAGCACTGATGGGACTGTTGAATAGCCAAAGGGATATTTCTACCATATAATGTCTTGGTCAGCAACAGACCTGTATACTGTATTCTGCATTCAATTAGAACCGTAGAGAAAAAGGGGATGAAGTGGTTTCTTACTTCCAAGGTGGCTATTGCTCAAAAAACGTGGGATCTGTCTACTGGTGGGAGGTGGTGTATGATTTCTTTTAAAAAGGAGTATTGTCTCCCCTTGATAATGCTTATGTTCTGTTAAGAACACAGCAGGGAGTTAGCAGGGCTAGGAACTGATAGTTCTAGTCAGCATATATGAAGTCATTCTGTTTGGAGGGCTTTTTTATTCTTTTAGTCTATCTTACAGGTGCAAACGATACTTATAGGAACAGATATAATCCTATTGATGTTTTTCTTCTCCTTGTCTGGCCCAATTTGTTCTTGAAAAAAAGAACAAATTCAAGGTGTTTGTCTCTCCAAGTGTTATGATTCAGTTCCTGGTTTCTACAGTTAACCTGGAAAATAAGATATTAAGGCTTGAATACCTTAAAGTAGGAAAAATTGCATTCAGTTCTTATACAAATTTTAGCAGCTTTCCATGATGAAAAGTGGTACAGCTAAATGAAAAAAAAAAAAAGTGAAGGGATATAAATATCATCTAAGACTTCCAAAATAAGAAAATGAAAGACAGAAGGACCTATTTCCAAAACTTAAGGTTGTGAATTCTTAGTGGAAAGAGACATTTCCAGTGATAACTAATAATCTGTCTTAAATGTAAGTTCTGGCTTTTTGCTCTGAATTCTCTTTTGCTTACTGAAGGTAGTGTGCCAATTAATAATCATAATTGGTAGTTACCAGTCAATTTATGAGGTCTCTTAATTTCCTTATAGATAGCCTAGATACTTAGCTCAAGACTTCATATTTTATTGCATTGAACCCAAGCCTTGATTCATCCTATCATTGAACTTCACAAATGTAATTGAAACATTTGAGTAGTAGTTTTACTAAACTCCCTACAAAGTGACTAGACAGGACACAATCTCACTGGGAGAAGGGCTGTACATGTGAGATCTGAATCACTTTGGAGACCCATACATCTTTTGACTGCTTTTGGAAGGAACCGTGGGTTTTTGTTTCTATGACAGAAATACTGTTGCTTGAAAGAAGTCTCTGGGCCCAGAGACAAAAGCCATTTTGTGGACACAGATCCTTGACTTAGTTTTTAGAAGGGGGTCACCTGATATGGAGGACTCTAAAGCACAAGTGTTGTAGTAAAAAGTGAATGCAGGATTAATCTTCATGTGTGTAAAAACTGTGAAACAAGTTATTTTTAACCTACATAGTTATTTTCCTTATTCATTTTTAAACCTTAATCCTGTTCCCAGTGAAGAATAGAGTCTCACCAATAAGATTTCAGTTACTTTAATTCACAAATGTACTTAGTGAAAAACTGTGTTTTCCCAGAGGTATGGATCAGGAATTTTTTCTTTTGTCTGTAGGAGCTTAAAAATAATCATCCTTCTTTCCCCAATTTACCCAGCTCCTGCAAAAAAAAAAAAAGTAATTATGCTTTGTTGAGAAACTGTCTTCCTTGTAACAGTTTTTATTCTTTAAATGAAAATAAAAACAAATGTAGTTCAGATGCCAGTAATTTCCCTTGATTTCTTTCCCAGTGTTAGACACTGTCAAGTGCTGTAGCAATGTGTGATTCTTCCCTGCTGTTGTTTTTCTGTAGGACCAAAAATCTTCCATTATTCATCCACTTACACTATTTTAAGGTTAATCTTTTTCTAATTCAACATTCATTGATTTATTTACTTTTTTTTTTTGAGCATGCATAAAATGCACTTAGGAATAATCCCTAAAACTGGATCACACGGAAACATGTCTTTTAAGTCTTACATCTTATCTATTTTCTTTTTTTTCTTGGTCTTTTTTTAAAGGGTTGCTTTATGTTACCTCTGAATAGTGTTTAACTTTGAGAAGTGTAATTCACCTGCATCACATCCAGTGAGCAATTTTTTCCTTATCTCAGCTTTCAGGACCTCATGACCAGTCTCTCAGATACAACACCAGAGAATCTTCTGCATCAATAAATTCTCACATTTGGCTTCTTAATCTCTCTTATCTTGCAATAATAGGAACTGATGGAGGCTGATTTGGTGCATGAAAGCAAGCTGGTAATTAATGTGCAGATGGTGAAGTAAAGCAGTGTCACTTGGATCTTGATGCTGAAAATCAGTACCTTTCCCCCCTGGGAATAAGGTGTGGCTGGCAGCTTTACTCAGATGCAGAGGTGGTGCACAGGCATCACCCGTGTGCAGGGCAGAAATTGCCCTATCACTCATCAGACTTCCAGGGACCGTGGATTTGTGAGATGAGGAAAAAGGAAATTTCTCGCTCATATTTACATGAAAATAAGAGTAACTGAGGGAACTCTAGGAGAGGTCTTCACTGAAGCAGAACTGCAGCAATGACTGTGGCAAATGATGACATTGCCATATTTGAATATAACCCTGAGTATTATTTATACCCTATGTATTCCCAGTTTCTAATGCACACTTCAGAGTGTATGAAGACTAATGATGCCGCTACATTTTTTTCAGAAATGGTGCCTGACATATTATCTAGGGTTTGTATTTCATTATGCAGTAATTTTTAATACATATATCTAATGACTTAAGACAAAACATGCAGTCATTTTTATCCTTGCTGTTCCATTGGTATAGTTTTTTCCCACCCGAGAAAAATAATTTTAGAAAACTTATTCCAAATATTCTCGATGTGTTTCTTGTTTTGAATTGTCAAAATGCAATTTCCATAATAATACCTGTATTTTGTGTGGAAATCCAGTCTGATGCCATCCTGTGAGACAGACAGGTACATTTGCTGCAGTGTTTGTTTCAATTCCATTATCTGCAGAACCCTGGGCAAATAGGTTACAATGTAAATAGTATCCCACAGCCAAGCAAAGGCTGTCATGTCTAGTGATGTTTGACAGTTTGCAGAGATTGCTCAGCGGGCAGGATCTTCTTGTAACTAATAAGGCCAGTATGTTCTCAGATCATCAGGTTCACACTTTATAATGATTTCTTCTCCGTTTTGCTATACCACAATGGCAGGCTGGAAAGTTGTTTGGTGAGCACCAGCTAAACATATGCAGCACAGCCATTTCTGACACATGTAATTTTAATACATGCTGGCCACTCAGACTGACATAATCCAAAAAAGGCATCTATTTGGGGACTTCGTATTCTGGCTTTCAGTCAAGTGTGAAATTGAAGTTCTTATCTATGATGGAATATTGCTGTCTTGTACTGACATGGAGAGCCAAGGTCTCCTTGTAGTCAGTTCACCACATTTCTTAGAAGTCCTCTGCACTGAATTTCTGTGGAAACACATACCAGAAATGCTAACTCTATAAATACCACTGCTAACTCAGTGTGGGATTGCTTTCTGCTGCTGGGCCACAAGTAATATGCTGAACCTGCCAAACCATTGGCAAACAGCTTTTCCATGAGTTCCTCCCTACTCATCGGTGACTTACAAAGCCTTTCATTTTCACTGTGTCAATCCTGGTAATCCCAGTGGTCCAAATGACCAATTAGTGACATAGTAGCAAAGGCACTTCAGCTGTTTTGGTTTAGAGCTGAACTTAGCTTATATCTAGGCTTGTTAACAGCCTCATAATTAGATTTCTTTCTAAACTTATCCTGGATTCTATAAAAGATCCCAGAAGCTTATGACCAAGCAATCATTCTGCTAGAATTGCAGCCATGTCCTTAATCCTGCTTGGTTTTTAAGTGCCATATTCTTTTTCTGTGCTACTTCCTTATCTTTGCTTTTATTCCTGGTATTCTGGAGACTGAGGGCTGTGCTCTAGCTCAGATCATGCATTGGTTTCCATCATTTGATGCACTCCATCTTCCTATACAGTAAAAATTGATAAACTAAGCATTTCCATTCCTCATTGGATGCCAGGGAAAGGAAATAGGCTGAGTGCAGCAGAGTGTGATGAAAGGAGAAAAGGAGTGTTGTTCAGTTGAAATGGTTTTCTCCCTTCCTTTTCTCATCAGCAGTTCTTCATCATACATGTGATGTGCAGTTTCCTCCACTCAGTGTGTCCAGAGCCAGCTGTGCAGCAATAACCAGTAAATGGCTGCTGTGTAGTTAGGGAGACGTTTCCACAAGGAATTGGTGCAATATGAGGCAAGAACTCTGCCATAGGTGACAGCAACTCATGTCACAGCATTCAAAAGGAGATGTGCTCTTGACACACAAGAGTGGTGAAGTGCTGAGGCATTACACTTTGGGGCCTGTGCAAGGACTAGTCAGCCTTCACTAGACCTATTTCACCCATGCTAAGAGCACACAATGTAACAGCTGCTGCTGTGGCTACTGCAGCCTCAATACTGAAGCAGCTTCCATCATTTTCTTTCTTCCAGCTTGTGAGGGCTAGTGGACTGAATCTGTTGCCCTCCTGCAAAAAAGTGGTATTCATTTCTATGCATGCATCTAATTTTCTATAGAAATCGAGACATAAATGTGCATAAGAAGCCCTGTCTACAAAATTTTACATTTGGGAATGTAAAGCCATATGCTTAAAAAAGTCTAAGTACTCTTTAAATAATCCTGATTCACTAGACAAAGTAAAGCAAGGAAGGCAGCAATAAAATGTAAATAATGTGTATTTTGAAATGCATAGTAATTGTATCTGGCTATGAAGAACAACAAATCAAAATATACTCTATGTCTGAAAAACTATAATAAACCCAAGCAAATACTTTGTGTCTCAGCAGTTTTGCAAGACAAACTGAGATGGAAGATTTGGGGACCTTTAAGTAACTGTAATTTTTTTCCTAATTTTATTTAATAAAGTTGTTTCCCCCAAAAAAGTTGTTCAATTAAACAAAGGCTGATCTGAAACATTTGAAATAAAATAACCCTCTAAAATTTTCAGATTTTCCAACCAGCTCTTATTTTCCAACTAGTATTATGCAGCCTGAAACTTCTCTTAATTTGCTTTATAATATTTAATATTTAGCTGCCGGGAAAAAAAAAAATTAATTCTGTGCAATTCTTGCTAAATAAACCAAATTTATTTCTCTGGGATTATGGCTCCTGAAGGCAACTCCCTGGCCTGCAGAACTAAGGTTGATGAGCAATTTCTAATCCACACAGAGCCAGACTTAATTTCCTTCCTTTGGCTTGGAGCTTCTCCAAGTTATACTATTCATAATTCTTGTTCTCACCACTCATAAATAAAGGCAGGGACAAATAAAGTGCTGAACCCCTCCCCATCCTCCCAACTTATTTTGAAATCTTGAGCAGGATTTCACGAAGAGAAGCTACAGCAGAACTGATAAGTGTAAATACAAACACTGGGGCAATATAAACGCACTCAGTAGTCCTACAGAACTATTTATACCACAACATTTTACCATGGTGTGTACCCAGGGAGCTGGCTGACAAAGTGGGAGCATATCTAGAAAAGGGCAAATTTCTGGTCTCCTTTGACAGTTCCAAGGCTACTCCATTTATTGCTAAATTATCTCTGGCTAATAAAAAAGCAAACAGTACCTCTTTCCTCAGACTCTGGCTTTGGAAATTGTCCCCTATGCCTCCTTTCTTCCACAAGGATCTTCATCATATGATTTTCTCGTTGCATTCCACCTTTGTTAGAAAAATTTCTTACTTCTCTCCTGCCTAATCTTAAACCTGCAATACAGTCTGTAACGTGGGCACCAGAAGGGGGCAGTTATGCCGATCAGATTTATCCAGAAAACATATACTGGCAAGATTTTTTAATCACCCTTCTTACAGATACTGCATATTGAAGGCTTTTAGTACACAACCGACCTTCTGAACTGAGAGCTTGAATTTAGTTTCTTGTAACCAGTTTCATTGACTTTGCTTAGGGTCGTGAATTTCCAACACTGAGTTCCTGGTTCTCAGCATGACTGATTCATATCCTTGGTTCCTGGGTGTTTATTTTATCGCACTTGTGAAATTGTCTCCTGTTTACCAAATAATTAGTCTGCTCTTTAGTTCCTCTTTTTTTAGCTCTTCATCCACTTTTGCATGTAAGTTTTGTGAACAAATATTTGATAGACTTTTCCCCCCATTTTTTATTTGTCACTGGATCATTGATATTAACTTAAAAGGCTCACACAGAAATCTGCATGTATATCAGGATAAGAGACTAATCTCTTGTGTCTTTTGTATAATGCATATTTCCCCTTGTCATGAGACTAAAGGAGACCTGCTAAATGAGATTACTTAATAGTCCATTTTTACAACTGTTTTGAAAACATTTAAGATTGCATATTTTCAAGATAAAATTTAAATTTTGGAATAAAAATGAATATGGAGATGAGTGTGCATATACTTGTGCATGTGTTCGCTATATAGGCACATAGTGATTACTAAGGGGCTTTTTTAATGCTGAATCACACCAACAGAATTTATATTTATGAGGTTTTATTACAGATTGGAGGACCTACATTTACAGCACTGTCTTATAAACTGGAATCTGACTTAATGTAATATTTCACAGTGTTGTTTGAAACCATCTAACCTCTTTCATCTTAGAATGCAAGAAGAGCTCTTATGTGCATTGAAACTAATTTTGAAAGTGCAGTTAATAAGGTAGTTTGTCCTGACCAGTGATTATTAAATGTTGTACAACATCACTCAGATGTTGTACATCAATTCATGACAGAATATAAATGTGTAATATAACATTCTATCAGATGTGATGCTAAAAAATAATTGAAATTATTGTACAAAGGAATAATTTTACATAGGTACCAATTATTAGTGGATTTTAAGAAGATATAACATGATGCTGAAGTGATACCTTAAATAAATATTGCATTTTTAATAGAATTAATAAAAATAATTTAGGACTGCTCTAGAACACTGTAACTGGGTTGCTAGCAGTTTATTGCTATTGTATTTGTATAAAATATCATATGTGCCTATGAACAAATTATAAAATGCTTTTATGGACAATTCGACAAACACAACATAGATTGCAAGCAATACCAGAGGAGCTATTTTACCATCTTATATCAGTTTCTAAAAATGCAATACTGAGAATGCTAACTTCCAAATCAAAAGCACTAGGGAGACTTCCACCAGTCTGACTCTGGGCTGGGGAACTTTTGTAAGAGGGTTGTTCATCTGCAAAATGAGTTGTTCCCAAATCGTTCATTTTCAGCTGCTGGTGTTCTCTGTATAAAGGTTACAGTGGAGAAGGAAATGCATTCTTTGCTCAGTAAAATTCAGATTCTTCTATTTCTTGTTTTCTGCAGTTTCAGTTCTGAGACAAACAACAAGCATGGGAAGGCAAGTTAGAAAACAGACTTCAGATCTAAAATATGAGTGTTGAAGTCAATATCACAAGGCAATTGGCCTGCCTTGGGTGGACTTCCAGTCCTGTGTTCAGTTGTCAGGCATACATTCAGACTGGTTATTTATTCATACGTGACACTTCAACTTGTGTCAGCCATTCTGTGATGTTAAGGGAAATTTTGACACAAACTGAACATGTGAAATCTGGGATTTTCGATAATCACGACACTTAAAATAGAAACATCTTCTCTCCATTTAGAACAAGTCTGCCCAGTAGACACCATGGGAATGGGGAGATCTCTGAGCTAACTTTAATTTAAAGTACTATCACCATGATGGCAGAAATTTCTACAAAGACTAATTTTCCTTCTTGTCTGAGCAAATTAGCTTGAGTGTGCTCAGTACATGAGCTAACTAGTTTAATACTTGTCCGTTTTTCCCATTATTGAGCTATGAATACAGCTACATTGAATACAGCTACATTCCGATTAGAGAGGCGAAATCATATTTTGGTTTTGAAAAATTCTCCAGGAGCCAGAATGTTTTACAATTTCTGTGCCATTTAAACCTGACTTCCATTTAAAATAATGTCGATCAGACATGATGGTAACTCTATAAATTTGGATAGAGCTATTGACCAAAGAACTGGAAACAAATCATCCAGCTCAAACAGGATTTATGTAGGATCTTATACTGATTAGTTACTTCTCTATAAGTAATCTTTCACAGCAATGTTTCTGTAGAGAAAACCAGTGAAGCAGTGAAAAACATCAGGAAAAGTTTTAATTTATAGTTTCCATACGGTCACTGAGGTTGAGAAACTTCTTATTATTACAAAAAAAGATGGCTTTTAAAATGTTTAAAGTCCTTTAGTTTGTTTGGGTTGCTATGAAATTATAGATACAGGCTGAAGTAGATATTTCAGTGTGGGATTATCAGAAAAAAAAAGCTGTAAACCCTCATTTCTTAACAAGCACACTCATTCCCACCTGCCATCAAATCTCTTCTAGCTCATTCATCCCAAATTATTTTGTGCATTTTGACCTTCTCTGGAATTATTCCTTCCCTCTGACTAATCTTAGTCACTCAGCATTTATGATGTCAGATGATGTCAGTTTCTTTGGAAAAACAGTGTTGGAAACATCATGAAGGGAAGAGTCCAGCTCCATAAATCACCATTGCTGGAAACACATCCTTGAAAACAAGTACTAATTTGCAAGTTGTGTGGTGCTGAATAGAAAAAATGCTCCATTAATATGGTCTAAGTAGGACCAGAATTAAAAAGAAGTAACTACACAAAATTAACCAGCAATCAGACAACTATGCATCTGTGATCAATTCAGCAATACAACTGAAAAAAAATGCACTAGGGGACACTTAAAAAAGTTATCAAACACCTAAAATTTTCTAAATACTCTTCTGTCACTATTTCCAAGAAATTCTAACCTCAATACAATTATATACGTGTTGCATCCCCAGATGTCCTTTGTCCCACACCTCTGGGCACCTGGATTTTAAGCATGTACACCTTCCCTGGGAGCACCCATTCCCCTATTTAAATAACTGTGTTCAAGATATGCGTGCTTTATTGTTATATGTACACTGTTCCCTCTGCTAATGCAGGTCATGGAGAAAGCTCTCCATGAGGTCACATAAGAGCAGCCCACATGTGGGACTCTACATGTTGCCCCCATGCTGTTCATCCTCTAACTGGACAGATACAACTCTTTATGGTGTCTGATGGGTGGTCTCGCTCCAACCAGAATTTTATGTCAGAATTTTTTATGCTTCTTTTAAACTTCTTGTTTTCCCAAGAGTCTCCCTGCCATGCAGTGTTTACAAATGGCTGTCTTAAACAAACTGCATTATTGGGAATTTCCTTGTGGTGTTAACAGGTTGCTTTTTTTTGGCAAGTATCCTCTCAGTGGACAGTTTGGGACAATCTATTTAGAAAGTCCATTTATAATCACATTCTTGGCATTGTCTGTTCTGAACCCTGTCACCAGGGAGAGGCCATGTGGATTCACTCCCTCGCAGTGTGGGAAGAAGAAAAGGAAGTTCATTCCTTAGTGAATGGATAGAGATGTGCAAATGAGAGACATGAACTGGCACTTATTGAAAGAGGATGATGAGTAGATTTGAAGTGCTGTTTCCCCATTTCTTTAAAAAGGTGGGCCCATTTTCCAGATTGTGGAAAGAGATTCAGGTCTTAGGTGAGGACAGAAGCCTCATCTTTTACTTTTCCCTCCTCTGTTTTCCCACCAAATCAGATATTAAACAGGAAAGTACGAAGAACAACTGCAAGAGAGTTTTTTTCCCTTGTGACCAGGTACATAGCACAGTCTCCATTAGATATGAGGTTATTTTTCAGTCTCTCTCCCTTGAGATATGAGCAAACCAGCCTGGCTAAAGGCCACAGAAGACAGAAGGCTGTCCTTATTCATAGCTTTACTAAGAGGTACACACACCTGAACTAGAGGAACCTTCATTTTCTCCCAGCATGTCTGGGTCACAAGTGTCATATAAGTCAAATATAATTTAGCCAAATTTTTGTTATATTTCTCTTAGAAGTCAATTTGTTAGTAAACATATTTGTGAAATAAATTTTCTGTATACTGAGATTGAGAGATGCATTAGTATCTTACTAAAACTGAGGGGTCCTATATCAAACACAGTAATTTTGCTTGACCACATAAATACCATAATTTTTGGGGACAAGGAAGGCCCCAGATTCTCCCAGGGGTGACATTGCCACAATGAAATCTCTGCAATGTGAGTCCTACAGATCCTTTTATTACAGAGCTATAGCTTAATAAATGTATCTGTGTAAAGGCAGAGATCTTTTGTGACTATCCCATCTCCAAATGAACATGTTATCTACATACGCTTCAATACATTCTTCTTTTTATCTTCAGTACATCTTGCTGAGGCAACAAAAGAATGCAAATTTGTTAGCAAATTTTAAGTGAGCTTTCAGCACTTGATAACAGACCATTAGCTGGCAGAGAGCCATCCTAACTTTTAGAAAGTTCTTTGCCGATTTTTCTTTGCACCAATTAAATACATCATTATACAACTTCAGTACTATTACGGGAATGTATTTCTTCTTGAGAACTAAAAGATCTGACCTCTAAGGCAAGAAAGGGTACTGTTTTCAACACTCAACAGTTTTGTAAGTGGACCTGCAGCCCAGTATTTTGGAATGCAATCCTGGCAGATTACATTAACAACTCAAAAGCTCCTTAACTAAGTATATATGCATCACTAATAGAACTGCTATAGAAGACATCAGAAAGAAAACAATGCAAGTTACGTTGCAACAGGATTGCTCTAATTAAATGCATTTTCAAGTGCAGCTCTAGCATATTCTGTGTTTACCTTTTAATGATTAACTAGGAATAGCAGATGAATTATAGGAGAAAAAAAAAAAAGAACAGAAAATCACTGGTTTTCTATTGATTTATGTCCCTGACACTTTCCGCTCTATGACAGATAAAATAGCTTTGGATTTGATCTGTGTAAAATATTGTTAAACATTCCAAATGTCCAGCTTTAACACTGAGCAATAATTTGAAATTATTTTACTTGAAAAAATTTAAGAAACAAAAATTTTTGAAAGATAATTTAGGGATGAAGACAGCAATATATGGAAAATTACACTCCACTAAACTTGTGGAAGAAAGATGCTGACCTGTTTAGAAAGACTAAGAAATAAATGGTCCACTTCACTAAACTTAAGGTAAGACATGGGTTACAAAACAAAAACAGTACCCCACACCACCAAATACGAATGATATGCTAGCATTTTTAGACGCAATATATCCAGGCTTTTATAAGAAAGAGCAGTAACAAATTGTCAGCCTTCCACAACAGATGGAGGTACTCACAGAAATGTTTCTGAAATAACATTCTAGTAGGCTGTGAATAAGTGATTAATAAAGTAAATATAAGAAAAGATCATTAATTGATGACTTAAATTCTTCAGGTTGTTAGGTAAAAGACCCATTGCCATGGGCTGACTCACATATAGAATAATCAAGAACAACCTCAAGGTGTTGTCAGAGATGATAGTATCCCAAAAAAAAGACAGCTCAGCAAGTTATTTGCTTTTTTCCTTTACTGGTGAAGCAACCTGGGAAGAATCCCACACCTGATGCACTTTTTTTTTTTTGTAACAGGTCAGAGGAGTTAGATTAGTTTGAAACAAATATGCAGAAAGTATGACACCAATCAGATTTTCATGTGAGATCTTAGCAAATCAGTAGGATCGGATAATATTCAACAATGTGAATATTCACCAATGTGAAATTGCAGAACAGTTGGCCAAGAATGTAACCTTTCATCATAAGCAGCAACTGTGTCAGCATATTGGTGAGCTGCCAGTATAACTCCCAGGCACATGTTTAGGGGGAAATAATAAACACTACATCCTGGTAAGTCTGACTTCTGCCTCTGGTTAGATGGTATAGCCTATTATAAAGACTATGGCAGCAGAATGCATGAATAAAATTTTGTCAGTTAAAAGGGGCATCACAGCTGAGTTAACAGAAAGAAATCCTGCTTCAATGATCTACTGGAGTTCTTCCAAAGTGTCGCAGAATGTAAACAAAGAGGAACCACGTATGCAATACACCTGGATTTTCAAAAAGCCTTTGACGAGTTTATAGGCTAAAGGTTATTACACACTCTGAGGAGAACATTCAGAAATGGAATTCAAGAATCCATACTCAATGGTTCTCAAAGTTTATGCATTAATCCATTCCTTGGTACTCTACATATTCCAGCTCACTCTCACCAAGACAAGTTTGCTGTAGTAGATACCAGATCGAAGTATTTTAATTTCCTTGGTTTTAGGATCCAGCTTGGTCCTCCTTCTTTATTAGCAGAAGAGGTGTATTCCATATTTTATAGGATTTGAAGATATTTTTAGTAGGGATTATGCTTGAAACAGTATCATAATTTTACAAGGCACACATAGATAAAGCTTGATCGGCAGAAGCACATCTTGGAGTAACTTCTAAGTGGTAAGTGCCAAGATCTATACTTTTTGAGTGTGTCAGAAAGTAAGGCCTGGTTTTTAATGGGATGCATAAAACAAACACTGAAGAGAGCTGTCCAGATCTAGTCTGACAAAAGATGACATCTTGCTTAAATCACAGAGATCCCAGATTCCATGCTAATGTCAGGAAACATGACCTCTGCCCCATTTTTTACTGCAAGTGGGTGATATTGCTTTGGTTTTTGAAGTAAGTGGGACTGATGGTTCAGGATTCAGACACAGGGCTAATATCCCAAAACTTCAATGATCCATAGCAAAACTCTCTTTAATGGAATTATATTGTACATGCTTTCAAAAATCCTTCTCATCCTACAGTGTAAGGTATTTTTAAATACCAGTGTGACCTTAGTGTCCTGTGTCCATTCATTACTGCTTAGTAAACTACCACATGCAAAGTTAGTAAATTAGGCATTTTTTTTTCTCAGACATTGACTGAGGTGGCTAGCAAGTGTGTACAAATCATGACTGCATAGCATAGGTTCACTAGCTTCTTAAACTCCTCACAACTTCCACTTCAGTAACTGTTTAATACAAACATTAAAAGTTCAATAAATTACTGTTAAGACATGGCCATAATCACCACTGTCAAATGTAAGAAAAATTGCATAAACCAGCGAAAAATTGCATAAACCAGCTAAAAATCCTGAAGACTAATTACTTGATAGCTAATTGGCTGAATCTGTTATGGCTAAAAAAGAAAATCTGACATTTCTTTTGTGAGTAATCAAAAAATAGAGTTAGATGATACTGTCCTTAGGGCACTGTGACCATGTAAGTGACAGAGTTAGATGATACTGTCCTTAGGGCACTGTGACCATGTGAGTGACAAATGCTCCATTCAGTACACACATGCAGGGCCTGACATTTTCCCAGCACCAGTAATTGTCTATCATTTTTCTTCTATGCTTTAACAGCTCCTTAAATATGTCAGGACTAGACATGCTTACCCTGAGCAAACATTTCTCTGAATTGATGGATGTAAAACATGTACAACACACTGACACTCGAAACTTTGCAGATTTCCTAAAGCAACAAAGCTGTTAAAGGTAGGGCAGAGTTGATTAAATACGGAAGCATTAAACTTTTAATGATGTCTCATTGATACCCTGCATAATTGTTGCTATATTCAGTAGCTGTCTTTCTAAGTGCTCCTTCATTATTCAACAGGCCAAGGCACTTTGTGGCGGCCATCAAAACCAATTCCAGTTTGGCTGCTTTGAGGGGGGCAGTGAGGCAAAGAATTAACCTCCAACTAATTTCCTAAGTAATTTACTCACTGACAGCTTAGCACATTTACTAGCACAGGCACTGTATGTTGCAGAACATTTACAAAAATAGTTTGAAATAAGGTATGGGAAGAAAACGATCTGAAGAGTAAGAGGAAAACTGTTGGGGTAATTGTTAATGTGTGAACATTCCAAATAAATGTTGCAGATTGAAGATTTTAAACTTGAGATTTAATCTGCTAGACACCTTTTCATTCACTTTTTAAAAGTCAGCACACTGCTTGTCTCAGCTGAAAACATTCATAATTACTTACAAGACATGTTCATCCAGTTATCTAATGAATGCATTACTGTTGAATATTGTAACAGGACTAATTAAAGTTACAGTATGGAAGGAGAGAGATTGTGAATTAGAGAATTGCTTAGAAGATGCTTGCTTCCACCAAGCTTCAAAGGGCTTTCTCAGGCAATCATTTAATTCGTCTTAATGTGAGCATCTTAGAGAAAGGGCAAAATGATAATCCAAAAAGGCAATCTTCTTTTTCCTCCCTGAAGAAGCTGACTATACAGTCTGTGGAACATCTGTGACATTTAGACAAATGACTCTAATACTCTTAGGAAACATTTTTTTCATTAAGTTCTTCTATTAAAAACACACCTGAACTCAGGGTCCTACTGCTTCTCTGAGAAAATAAAAGTATGGAACAAGTGCTTAGGTTTAGGGTTTATAGACTGACTTTATACACTAGAAAAAATCAGTGTAAATACACTGTATATGTGACCTATACTTTCAAATAAATGCAGGTTATTTCTACTAATACACAGGCACATTTTCTACATTGACTCCGGCAATAACATTGGTGAAGACTGTATGTCAGCAGTAGTATCTAAACTATGAAAATAGGAATTAGCCATCTCCACATGAAGTGAACAGAGAACAGGATGGGAACAAATATCTGTGCAGTAAAAAATGCACCTGCTGTTTTGTGGTCAGTGATGATGAATGAAAACATGATTTTTCATACTGTGGAAAATGTTGCCACAGCAACTAGCCTGACACCTTTCTCAGTAGCCACTGTTTGTGCCATGAAAAAAGCTAAAAAGATCCTATTGTCTGTAATCACTCTCAGAATCACTGTACCGAGGCTCTCTTGTGCTCCCATTATGGTCATCTTGGTGGAACCATCCTGACTGTCAAACACAACAGGTCATATATGTGTTTCAGTGCAAATTTTTCTTGAAACACAAAGAGATGGCATCTCAAGCATTTCTGGGTACAGAAGGCTTGCTGCTTCAGACTGAACATAACTATGCCATATTTCAGCACACGCAAATCCTTTATAATGTACAATGTACAAATTTCCATGCAGTCAGGTTCCCACAAACTGGGCGCCCCTTGCAACACTTGAAAAGCACAGTGGTCTCCAGAAAGAATGACATGCCCAAATGTTCCAGTGCTTCTGATGCACATATCAAAGTGTAGTCCACTGGATAGGGTTTAGGAATATTACAGTCAGAGAAAATGTTACTCCATAATGCTGCAAGATCTTATCCATCACCATGGAATCTTCATGAACACTAGTCAGTCCGACTATGTGATGCCTGCATGTTTCAGAATGACAGTAACTTCCCCTTTGAACAATCTGCCACCTATCCAACTTCATGATACAAAGATCACTGAGGTTATCTACCATTCTCTCCTTGCTGTAGTAACTTATGCAGTACAGAGCCTCTGAACATATTCTTCACTCCTGCCAGCATCCCCTGGCTTTAATTCCACATGCTGAAACATCAAAGTTTCTTGCCATCAGCTATAATCTTAATGGAAGAGTGGCATCAACTACACATTTGGAAATGCACCACTGTTACAATATCCAAAGATGAAAAAAATAAAAATGCTTGTTAAAAGTAGAAAATACAAAATCAGTTGAGTTGTGGAAAAACAAACGTTTTCTTAAAATAAACATTTCATATTTGTTTTCTTTGAAAACAAGTAAAATATGTCTATATTTATTTGTGTGGTTGGCAGCCACATTATGTGGATAGCAAGCATGTATGCAAATAAATGATGAGAGACAAACTTGGTCTAATAGATTTTCTAACCATAGTAAAAAGCTTTGATTTCAACATCACAGGAAGGCTTATAGAACTGGAACCTTATAACTGGAACCAAATAATTGCGCCACTTAAGCTTGAATTATTTGTGTTTGCTTCATACCAAGTGACAGAAGAAGCTTTTACCAGGATTTAAGCATCCTTATGGCCTTCAGAGGGTTTGAAGGGGATGACATGCACCATATATGTTCCACAAAGTTTGTATGGAGAAACATAAACTTCAAAATAACGGAACAGAGTTTTTAAGATCAGTTAAACACATCAGTTTCAAATACGTGAGCAACCTTGATTTTAGTTACACTCACCTAAAGGTGAAAGTACTCAGAGCTTACATTGATGAACATAAATTCAACACCACAAGAAAATAAATGACAGATGCTGGGAAAAATGCCTGTCTTTGGCTTAAAACACATGCCCAAAATTCACAGAAGCATTTGATGTGGTTAAAGTAGGAGGAGGTAGAATTTGCAGTGAGATTTCTATATTTACATCTAATAAATTATAATTTATTATTATACAATTATATAATTTTCATTTTATACATACATATATATATATATGTATATATATATGTATATATATATGAAAATACATGATCAGGGAAAGAGAAAGACTTAGTAATTTCTTAACAAGGGCAGTTACCTCTGAAAAGACTCCCTGCTTCTGGGCCTGCTAAAACATTTTGTACTAAACGTGTATTGAACAACTTTCATAAACAAGGCATTGACTATACTTTGCCAGATGAGTGGCTTCATCAGTCATGCACATACTCAATTTCATTTTTTTCAGTCTCTGGGAAGTTTGAATATTTAGCTTCATCCTCTTTAGAGTAGAATAGATGTTCTCTTTTTCTCTAGTGTAGTAGATTAGATCTCTTTTTTTTTTTTTTCTTCCTTTTCATTTTGGAAGTGAGAATTTAGTTTTATATCCTTCAAAGGCTTTCTCTAAGTGGATGACTTATGTTTCTAAATCCAGAAGAGGCTACAGCCTAAGAATGCCAGTCTCCAATAAGATTGCAAATCTTCTAGAAGCCAACTTGTAGAATTGTGCTGCTCTATTGTCTCTCTTCCTACTCAGTTTGCTTGTGTCTTTGAGCCCAGTTCTACATGTCCAGTTCTCCTTTGAATAACTTCCAAATCTCAGGGGTCCAACTTGCAATGGTAAACAAATTCTGCTCCTGAAGATGAATGAATAAAATTATTTTTGGGAACAACCAGCTTTAGCACACTCAAGTGCTTTTGCGGAGCTGAGGAAAGAAAAAAGACATTTTATTGCTGTTTCTGCCAGACGATAGTAAGTGAAACAAAATCATATGCAGCTGTAGAGAAAGCTTTGGAAAAAAAAAGTCTGGTGAATGAATGTAGTTTATTTCATGAAACCTTTCCCAAGAGTACCACTGCTTCTTTTCCCTGGAGGCAGGATGGAGCCTTGTTAATTGAACTCGATCTGTTTAGTTTATCTAAGAGATGGTTAAAAGGTGACTTGATTATGCTATTTAAGTAACTGTACAGGAAAGACATTTCTGGTGGTAGATGCTTTTTTAATCTAATAGGGAAAGGTGTAATGAGATCCAGTGATTAATAGATGAGGCCAGACAAATTTGAAATAGAAATAAATCAGAAATTTTACTTGTGAGAATAATTAATCACTGGGAAAACTCAGCAAGGGATGAGGTGAATTCTTCATCATGTGAAGAAGTAAGATTTAATAACTTTCTTAAAAATAATGTGAAAGTCAAACAGATATTAATAATATAGAAATTGCCCACTACAACTCCATGCCCTGCATCATTTAAGAGGTCAGACTAGATCATCATTATAATACCTTTTATACTTAAAATACATGAATCAACAGATCACAGAAGTTATCTGTTACATCTGTCACTTCAGACCTCTTACTCCATACACTCACATGTTCTGAAGAGAGCAGCTGGGACAGAAACTACTGCCAAACTGAAAAGATGGTAACTCACAGAGCAGGAGGTTTTGTGAAAGTGCAGATGTAGAGGTTCTGAACCTTGTCCATCCACAGGCTTTGACAATATCTTGACAGGTATTTAAAAGCTCAGAATCTTCCTATTCAGGTAAAAATATTAATGTTTACACTGTTTTAAATTTAGACTAAAATATCTGCCAGCTGCAATCTTTTCCCCCATGGCTAAGGAGACAAAATATACAGGGAATGATGACAACCCATATGTGGGCTAGAACAAAAGCACAGGCTGCCTTATCAGTACATCTCCAGAATGGAGACAATCTACAGGGAAGCTGTAAATATCTTGGCCTCTGCAGAAGACATAGCCATTGCTGTATTAAACAGAAAGGGATATTACTGACAAGATACATTAATATTAGGTGGTGTGATATGGCTTCTGGAAATAACCATTTCTTATTTCATTTGTCCAGAAGAAGCCAGACGAATTCTTTCAGCCACCCTTCAAACCTGATAAGAAGAACATATTTAAAATATGTTTTAGTATTTTTCCATTTGCAAATACTGAGTCCAAGGATTTATGTGAAAAGAAATTTAAGGGGATAAAGGATAGATGAATAAAGAGAAACAATAATATTAGAGAAAGGCAATTTCTACATTAGCAATGTATTTATCATAAGATCCTGCTAGGTGTCCTGGTAAGGCTCTAACCTTAGTTATCCTTGTTGTCCATACCTCTTAAAGCTGTTCAGTCTGGGGTACCTTCTTCCTTTTCCTTTTAGCTCATATTGGTTTTCCCAGCTGAGCCATCCCTTACAGTTATGGTGTTTCAGGAGCAAGAAGAGATGAGAATTTGCACACATGCAGCTCTAGCATTTCAGGTCTCTTCACCAATCATGCTATTTTTTTGTTCATCCAGCCCACTTGCCTCCATACCATTAATCCCTGCTCATTGTCTTCTTGCTGCTGGCACTTTCAGAAAGAGAACAGAACTATGTAAGATGTACAATAGGGGATATATGTGCTGCTCAGAACAGAAAAAATGTTATCACTTAACAGAGCTACAGGTTATGGTGTTACTAAAATGCCCCATGTGACTCTTAGCTCTCTGCTTTTCACCAGCATGAGAGCAGTTCAGTCAATTATAGCACCTAGCCATTTCGGGTTGTCATGCTGCTCAGAGCTAACCCCATCATTTGTTCATGGGGATAGGTTGTTTGAGAGCTTTTCTAGGCTAAAGAGCTTACAATCAAACGTGTTATTTCATTAAAAGGGACAAAGAATTGCAGAACTCTACATTGCAGTGTATCACTTAACAGCTTTACAGTGTTATGTGGGCAAGACGGGTATTTTAAGTAAGGCGCTCTATTAATACAAGAAAAATCATGATATTCTTAATGTCTGTACAGCTCTAAATTGTAATTTAACTTCCTCTGTAGAAGTGTCACATCCACATGATTATGCTTCCCATGTATTTACAGGGTAGGTTTTTACTCTGCTGACAAGCATGTAGTTCTGGTGGCTCTTGATAGGAAAGTAATGATGATGTGAAACAGATTTAATTCCTTCTAATGAATTATCTATACAACAATTAATTATTAAATTTTAAAAATTAAAATTTAAATAAGATATCATTAGTAGCAGCACACATTTAGAAACCAGCTTGATTTTTAAATTCTCAGGTAAGTGACATGACTAATTATTTGACAAACACATACACCTGTTCTAGGTTTCATTTTTACAAAGTTTATTTGTTACAGAGTGTAGGTGCATGAGTGAAATGCAAAAATCCCACAGAATCCCACAAGGCTGCTTGAATAGAGGGAGTCTCTAATATAACAAACTGCGGAGATATCAATTGTATTATGTGAAAACTCCCTGCTGCATCTTGAAATTCTGATTTGAGGGATACCAGGATCTGCAGCCTAGCTGTTATGTCATCAACCATTTTCTACAGATAAAATGCTTTTCTTGGATAGTAGATGTGCATCAAAAAATTAGTAGACAGCCTTGTGTGCCTTGAATATAGTCATTGATGATGATTAATTTCTACTGTATCAGAGCTTTTTAGGGGATTGATTGGACCATTTTTCTGCAACAATCCTTTATACAAGATAATCTGAGAAATTGCCTTTTTTTTTTTGCCTTAAGAACTAAAGGTAGCTATTTTGCACCTAAAAATTGAAGAGCTTTTTTTCCATCATCCTTGAATGTTACTGATGATTTTTTTTTTTTTTTTGCTGTTAGATGATATTGAATGGATGAATTCATCATTTCTGTAATTTTATCTGATTTGTAATGGAAGAAATAAAGAACAGGATCTAATATTAATTATTTTTTCAATGCTTTCTAGTTGCTTCTTATTACTTTTTCAATTAAAACAAATCACAGTTAAAAAGTTTAATTCTTGATTTAGTCAAAACACAACACAGGGATATTTTCAGCCCAGCAGCACTGGTTTTTGAAACTTTTAAAATGTGTAAATAGCTTTCACTGCATAAGGGTAAGTAACAGGACATTAAAATATTTATACAGCTAACAGAAAACATGTTATGGAAAGTAAGTCAAAACTCAGAACATTTGTACTATAATAAAGCAGTAACTTCCAGATGTGTAAGATTTCTTAAGATAAAATTACAATGTTCAGATTCTCACCTTAAAAATGTCCTTTTTTACTTTTAAGACAGTATCTCAAGTGTTGGTGTAATTTTATTAGCCATCATTTGGAGCATGGCAGACACCCAGAGAAGCACTCAATAGTATTTCCTGTTCACCTTACCAGTCCCTTGCAAAATGAAGAGCTGATACACATAAAGCTAGAAAATTAATCATTCATAGAATCTGTTTGCTCTGAATTTCCCTATTACTCTATACCTCCAAATGGTAAACAAAAATATCTTTGGTTTTGCTCTGTTTTGGACACTGTGTATCTGTATCTTTGAAATTAGCAATTTTTCTCTCTTCTGCCTTTGCAATCATTTCATTTTAAAGATATTAACTTCCCTTCTCAAGGATAATTTACTTCACAACAATCTTCTATTCTGAGCAACACAATGTTCTTACCTTAATTAGTACCACTGGGAAGTACTATTCTTTCAAAAACATTATTTGTAAAGCCTGTAGTTACATGTAAATTTTAGTAGTAACACTGCAAGCATTGATACATAGTGTTTTCTGCATCGTTAAAACTACAAAATGATAAATATTCATTGCTGTGAGTATTTATTAAAGTAACATGTACAGTACTGGCTTCTAAGAAAACTTGATTTCCAGTGAGTACCAGAAATTTTTCAGGAAAGGATTTATATCAGTGTCTTTCTGGATTAAACTACTTACGATTCGAAGTAACCATCTAATTTTTCTTCTAGTTTTTCTTTTTGTACTTATAATTGTTTCATATACAGCTGATAAAAACTTCATTTTTACACTATCACTGTTTAGCTAACAAAAGATGTCATTCTAACACCTTTTAGATAGACACTCCAATATTCATGGAACATCTTTAAATGTGCAGTCAGCTGCTTGTGCTTCATCATTGCAGAGATTTCATAGCAACACGCTCTTCAGGGACAACCTGTCTTCTATAGGATTCCTGCAGGCCTTGACCAAGGCCCTTAATTTCTCTGTTTTCTTTCTGTAAAATTCTCATAGTAGTGCTGCTTTTTCTTAGTCTGCTGGAGTTCTTTGTGACAACATATGCATTCACAGTATTTACTGCTGTAAATATCATGCCCAGTGTGAGAGGAAGTTTGGTTTTGACCGAGGCCTTGAAGGGTTTCTGCAATAAATGAACAAGAATATCCCTACATATAAATATATGTAAACAAACTAAAATTACATAGCTACTCAACTGTAAAATGCATTCTGTATGAATCCAGGACATAATTACATAAAATATATTCTCATGAGTTTGGGTTCCTACCTCTTTGCTCTATTTTTTGAAATTCACCATTAGTCATGGTCAGCATGGGGAAATACCTCCATGTTGTGCAATATTTACTGTACAGATCCTGTCACCTGTCCTCAGCAGACTCTGTGCCAAAACCACCATCTAAACATGAAAGCAGGTGCATGCATTAGAAGAAAGGGATAGTGTTTAGAAGAGAAAGAAACCATCCATGTAGCTAAAAAGAGACATTGGATGGAGAAGATTATCCACAGGTAAGGAAGGAGAGAGACTTAAATTAGTTTCTTTCACTGGGAAGTTTTTGAGACTGGTTCTTAATTTTTTGTGTTTCATCCACTAGAGGCTTATGTCTTGGAAAAAGGTTGATGCACACTGCCCTGCATTGTGGAGGATGAACAAACCTTTGTTTGAGACTAGAGTTAAACCTTCCACTTTGTTCTCCAAAATGTCTAATTTCATCTGTTTTAGAGGCAGGTTATGATACCAGAAATGACTGAATTAAAGATATGATTCCTATTTACAGCATGCTCCCTCTGGACATTGGCTAGATAATTTCCACCACTGTCAAATTTTGTGCATGCACTCCAATTCCCAGAATATATTCTTTCCCTTGAATGTAAGCTGCCTGCTTTAGCTAAAAGTTATCACTACCATAAATAAATCCAGAAGCATTTTTAAGAAAAGACTACAGGGAAGGGTGTCCATTTACATTTTTTGTACCCCTTATTATTAATTTCACTTCATTCATTTACGTAGTAAAGCACAATGTACAGTAATTTCACCATCTAATTTTTTCTGATTAAAAAATTCTATATATATTTAAGGTGCAATTTTGTAATTTTTGTGTGTTTCAACATGTGGTACAATTTTTGATGGAAAGAAACAGATTTTAATGTTTCAAGATCAAGTCCCAGTACTTTTTGCCTATCAGGCAAATATGCACTTGCCTTTTTCTAAAAAAAAAGTCTCTGATTGTGATTAGTGTTTTTTTCTTTTTTTGCAAACCCTAAAGCCACTACAAAATGAAATAGTTAGTTAGTACATTTCTATAGAAACATAAGTATAGCTGACATTTTAATTACCTTTCATAAAGTGTTCCTGTAAATAACAAAGAAAATCAAACAAAACGCTGTTCTTTTTAACATTCCAGGCAGTACAATTCATGAGTAAGTTCAAGTTCCTAGCTCTTCACAAGAATTCTTCCTTAAAAAACTGTACATTTTTATATAACAGCCTTATTTAAACATAAAATTAAAGCTCTTCAACTAGCATTCTGGTATTCTGAGGGACAAGAAACATTTTGGTGTAAGGCAATGCACTCACACTGTAAATTTAAGACTGTGACAGACTGTAAGAGTTTATAACTTTCTGCAGATACTGTGATTCATGTTCCAGTTAAATCAAAAATTATTCAAAATGGTAGATATATGAACAAGTCCAAAGCGTTTTTGGTCTGGCTTTTTCCAGAACAGGAAGAAAGAGGGAAGGAAGAAAAAAGTGCAAGTAAACATTAATCTAACTAAAAAAGTCAAAATCACTTGGATGAAAATTACTTGGGGTGACCTTCAGTTCAGCATATAATTCCAATGTCATCAAAGTTCAAGGCTTTTCCTCAACTGTCCTATATAAAAGTAGAACAAACGCTTTCACCTGTATGCATCAAATTGTCATGGAGGGCCTACAGAGTCAGTAGATATACTAACAAATTACTGTAATATTTTGCTATTTTTCTCAGTCTATTTTTGTGTACCACAAGAGCAGATGTGTGTTTATGATGGCATAGATGTATCAATTATGTCTTCATGGCATGTGCCTGCTTCCCCAGAATGCCAGCTATGCAACTGACATGGCAGCCTTGACCACTCACACCTGGCAAGCCTAGCTTGCCAGGTGTGACTGGTCCACTGGCTGCCGTTGTCAAGAGTGGGCTGTCTCCCAGCTTCCGTGAAGCAGGAGTACAGCTAGGGCTCTCCACCCTTATCACAGCCGTATCCGAGGGGAAGTAAAGGATCGAGGAGAAGACCTTTCTAGGTTCTGGGAACAGGTTTATTGCAAGGGTGACGGGAAGCAACCGGACAACAACGGAAGGAACCCAGAAAAGCCGGGAGAACAAACTTACAGCAACTTAAATACGGGACCTCCCCCATGGGAGGGTACAAGGCTTCAACCAATGAGGGGCAACAAGGGGTGTAACATAAGGCGGGATTACAGTCTGACATAGCCAATAAGGAGTAACATACGCGGGGACTCCTACAGAGTAACAAATAGTAAACCGAGGAAGGGATGATTGATACAGAATGTTCTGGAAGAATGGGCGGGGCCAGGAGGGATTGACAACTGTAAGGGCAGGGACGATTCTTGATGGGTAGGCGGGGCTTAGGGTGATGGGCAAGGGTAAAGGAGGGAAAGGGAGAAAGCATTTTATAACAACACAGGGCTACAACTGAGGGAAAAACCATTACAATAAGGGAACAATACAACTGAATAACAACGAAATTAAACATAAACTGCAACATCCAATGCGTACTGCTGAGCTGTGTGTGAGAAGCTGAGGTATTGCCCAGCCTCTTTTATGCTGGAAAGCCCTCTACTTTGGGAAAATAAGGAAGCCATCCAAACAGTTGAATAGATTGAGTGCTGAGGTGGAATATTAAGCAAAGTTAGATCTGTTGAGCTTTCTGAATGCCTACGCTGATACAATTTTCTGTGTGCAAATGTGCTCATCTAAAGTTGTTGGCGTAAAATTTAGCATCTAGTCTAAGGTGATCCTGCAAAAAATAGAGGATTTATTTGATTTTGTATAACCTACACTTATCCCAAGCTCAATTTCATTTTAAGCATGCAGTTAAGTCCCCTTCAAGAGATTATTTCCATGTGTGTGAAATGCTTCCATATCCCTTGTTTATGTCAGTTTGCATCAGTTCCACTACTGACTAATATTAGGATCTATTTGAGTCCTTGATTTTTTCATTTCTTAAGTATGAGCTGGAAGGCTCCCCAGAAGCTGATTTTGGGGAAAACACAGACTTTTAATGAAAATACCAGAGTGATGCACTGGTTCGTTCTGTCCAGGACATAGTTAATTTTTTTTCAGTGGTTGGGAGAGGACGGTGGGTTGAGGGCTGTGGCTCAGAGATGGTTCTATTCCATCTCACATCATTGCCAGGGGCAGGAGTAAGGGGCTCTCACTTCCCTGGAGGAGGGTGTTCCTTCAGGTGGGGAGAGAACATAGCCTGTGTTCTCCGGGGGGGCGGAGGGGGGGGAGAGCCAATCGACTGTTGTCACAGGCTTTCCATGTAAATTGTCTCATCTTATACCTTTTGTTATTAATTTATTGCTATTACTGTTTATCTTCTTATCCCTTTGCTGTTTCCAGTAAATTGTTGTTATCTCAACCCATGATCTTTGCCTTTTGTGGTTCCAATTGGAGGAGGAGGGCGAACGAATGAGTGGCATCGTGGTTTTAGTGGGACTACTAAATTGAATACCATTTGTAAACCACGACAAGCATATATAGTAACATGCAAACAAAAATCTATAAGAACAAACCTTTTCATTTTCTTAGAGGTAAAGTGAGCTTATTCCTAGCATCCTTGAGTAACTTCCTTATTAATTTACTGACAAACCTGTAAATTATCTTAGATGCCCATTCAAAAGGTTCCTACGCAATTCCAATTCAAACGCAGGAGAAGGTATAATAAATATGAGTGCCAAATAATAAATCGTGAAGACCAGGAAGAAGGAAGGAGGTTATTGTGACTGGAGGTGGCTGTGCGTACATCTGGGAGCTGTTCAAGCACGTTGTAAGCTGACGTCACTAGATGGCAATGTTACATATGTTACATAAATAATGCTTTCCATTAGAATGCAAGTACGTGTTCAGTCTCTGAAGAAATGCTATATGGTTGCTACTGCTGTTGTGCAACTGTTTTTGAAAAGTATCCAAGTCTGCTTTTTCCCCCACTTTAATTTCTGTATTTGGCAACGAGAAACAAACATGATTTGTCAGCTCATATTTCTGGAGAAATGCAGGTTTGACTGCTTTTTAGGGTTGGTTTCATTCCATGCATGTGGAGGGCATGAGGGAAGCACACCCAGGAAAATTTCTGCTTAGCTGGATAAACTGGCTTATGAGAATTCTGCTACCACATTGCAGGGGACCAGTGAGGGTATCAGAAGCAAGGTACTCTTTGGGAAGCAACACCATTACTTATCTCCTTATCTCTCAACCTGTCATTTACCTAGGAATGAGACCCAATTCCTCCCAGCTGGCTAAGGCATTGCCAGAAGCACTATTCCTGCACAATCACCCCTACTATTCTCCCTTTGGTAAACAGAAAATGAAGTACCTCCAGAGAGTGAATCACACCATTGATGGTCTCTCAAAGTGTCTTTTTAGCTCTTTGGCTATACAAAGACTATATGAAGAGACCGATCCTAACTGAAGCATTTCACAGAGGTGCACAAGGGCAGTTCTGGGCTATAATAACTATCTTTATGCAGAAGTGCATATATTAAAAAAATATTAATTTTCAATTCAATTCTGATTACCAGACAGGGTTTTTAGGGATAAACAGAATAAAGATTGGAAGATTAAGGGGACAAGAAGGAAAGAAACTCTACAGAAAGACAAGATGGAAGATCAGTGAGAAAACAAAAAGCTGAAGTAGCCTGAAGTCTGTGAATAAATACAAGAAGCAGAAGGCAAACTTCTGCCATGAGTCTGGCAATGTTCTAGGTTTGAGCTCTTCCTTTGCTCTAAGCAGTAGTGATTATTTCTTTACTTTAGTCTGCTTTATTCAAAAGCCACCAGAAAACAGACAGAAAAGAAAGTTAAACAGAAAAAGTATATGCATGTGAGCTTACGGGGAAGGATAGATCTGAATATCAAGAAGGAATAAAGAGAAGCAAATACATTCCATAATAGAATATTATAGAATAACAAATCTCAACTTCCTCCTAGAAGAATGATGGATGGCTGTATCTCTTAGCTGAGCTAACCACGAGTCTCATGCAGCCAATACAAATTCAGGGCCATGCTGGACAGGTGTTGGCACCTTTGAGAACACCTTTTACATATATTAGACAGCTGTAGCTTGCAAGCAGATTTTCTACTTCCAAAGGATTGGATCTGGATCCTGTGACAGACTAGTGCAAAGCCTGAGAGAACTAGAATTCCTTAGAGATGAAAAGGCAGAGAATATCGTTATCTAGATAGAAGTAGTATCATGAGCAAAACAACAAGGACATCTAAATCTCATTCCTTCTTCTTTGACTATGTGAATTAATAACTTTCTGTGAGTCATTTGCCTGGTCTTTTTGTTACATAGTTAGCTGAGGTAAATCCCTTTTTCCTCCCTGGTCCTCCGGCTAGCTCTGGACCAGAGGGGGATTGTAAATCCTCATAGACAAAAGCAAAAAACCAAAGAAGGCTCTTTTCTTCCATGGATATGTGATCCACAGTTTATTCTGTCCACGTGGCAAAAAGAGAAAGAAAGAGAGACAAGATGGCGGGCGCTTTTAAACTCAGGGAAAGGGGCGGAGAGGAACAGACCCGCCACCAATGGGACACGGCCAATGGGGAGGGGCTAAGGGAGGGCTGAACCAACTTCACAAGCTCCGGGGGATACAGGGCAAACCATTTTCTCAGTGCAATATATAAACATAACAGTGCAATATAAAACCATGAACAGTGCAACTTACGAAACAAACAGTGCAATACAACAGTTAGCCTTCACTTAAAATATAAAATTAAGCCATAAGTTCTGCCTAATGTTAAGACCATGTGCCATGATGGGCAACATTCAGATCCTATCAGCCTGGAAATTTAGGATGCCACTGGCCTTACACGATCAAATTGTAAGTTATTGTTCCTCTATTGACCTGAGTGTCCACTTAGTGATACATTAAAGAAGCAAATTAGTAGATTCCATAATGGACTGCAAATCAGACATAAGAAAATTCACATTTGGAACAACTTAATATTACACTTCGTTTCTGTACACCAATGCAGTAATTTCAGTAGCACGTTATTTTCAAGGTGTGTTTCTGTCATAATGAAATGAAGATAAGAAATGAATAGAGATATTTAAAGGACTGATGTAAGATTGTAGCCTAATGGAATTCCAGCAGCTGCTAATATTTCATCATGTCTTAAATCTTATGTATTTCTATATAATGTCTGAAAAAGAAGCTTTAAATAATCTGTGTTTCTGAGCGATGGTAGAACAAGAAACCCTGTTTAGTTTTTGTCAGATTATGTCTAAGTAAAAATGCAGGTAGACAAATTACAAACACTGGAGTCCATGACAGTTTCATAAGTCTAAAGTGTTAATCAAATGACTACTGCATTTTGCCTTCATACAGAAGTACATGAATTTAAGGTATATGATAGGTTGTACGTAAGCAACCTTGCAAAAAAAGAACTCTGCCTATACACAAAATTAATAAGAAAACACTGCAGCATTTCTATTTAATGCCATAATTTAGTAGGTGCTTGAAATTATTTCAACTGAATTGTGAAACATGATTTCAGATGTGGAATATTTCAATGGCCTCATGATATGTATTAGCCTAGGAGGATTCCTAAAAAACATTGATTTTTTGTTGTTGTTGCTGTTTCTTACCGTGTTAGATAAG
This sequence comes from Rhabdornis inornatus, assembly GCA_013397075.1. NCBI lineage: Eukaryota > Metazoa > Chordata > Aves > Passeriformes > Rhabdornithidae > Rhabdornis > Rhabdornis inornatus. The sequence goes on along the minus strand of VWZS01006026.1, from coordinate 46,517 downwards.
GNGAAGATGCTAGGTAGGAGCCCCGGCCATCTTCCTTCCACCCCACGAGCCAGCGAGAGAGCGAGAGCCAGAGCCCAGGCCCCTGTCCCACCTTTCCTTTTCCAGTCTCCCCTTATCCCCCACCCCCTGCGAGGGAAAAACTATTGCTACTAAGGTGTAGCCACAAATACTTAGCATAACAAATGGAGAAAATTCCACAGAAAGAAAAGGGAACAATTCAACCCCCAACAATAAGCAGTAAAGTTCAGTACCTGTTAGAACTTCCATTTGTTCTCTGGCTGCTGTTGCTCTAGCACTCTGAAAAGCTCACTGTAATAGCTGAAGTTTTCCATGTTTGTTTTTTCCCCATCTGTCATACATTTGAAGGTTTATAGAAAAAAAATGTTTAAAAGAAGAAGACGATGAAGTTTAAAATTTTAAAAGTTGAAACACATCAAGACTTATAAATGGTGAAGATTCACTGCAAACATTTCAGTTATGTAGAAAAACTGTGGGTGGTATCTATGTGCCTGAACACATGGATAAATATCAATATATAATATATATATGCATGTTATTCTAAAAGTCTACTTTTTACAGATTACAATGATTTTTGTGATTCTGTGTAACTGCTTTGGAATGTTGAGAGCAGCCAACCTGACAGTGGCAGCTACCTAGCTGAGCATGATAATACCTCTATTTCCATGAATACGCAGCTAATTACTCTTCAACTGCAAGCTGGTACAGAGGTATATTATTTTAGCAGCAAATCTTACTTTTCAGTAGTTCCACCTGTCCTCTCAGAGACTTTTAGGCTCCAGCCCTGCTGTACAGTCCCACTGCTTATGTCTGGCTTGCTGCCAAAAACAAATAATTCTTCTTACTACAACAGCAAAAACTACAGGGCTAAATTCTCCTTTGGCTCATGCTGTGTGCTACATATATTAGCTACATATATTGTTGGCATCTCTCATTGTCATGTGAAGGGGGAGATTTGCTCAAAACATTTCGTGTCTGATTACTGTGTCAGTGCCTCAGGAAAACCAAGAACCAGTCTGCCAATGTCCTGTTATGGAGACTCTCCACTGAGAAATCTGCTGGATTGGAGAGCAGGTTGACTGACTTGTTAAGGGACACAGACCAACAGAGTAAGAGATACCCCCTTGTGGCTCTCCACACTTTTATCTGAGTATGTTACTGCTGCCAGAGACTGCCAGTGCCCTTGAAGGACTCACACTAATAATTTACAGAGTAAATTATTTTTATTAATAAAAATATTTATTAATAACACTGTGACAGGTTGAGGTTCGCTAGTGATAGTATCTAACTGCAAAAACATATTCAAAGCAATATACAGACATGCCCTTATCACTAATCATTCATCATACATGAGTATGGGTCTTAGCCAATAGGTGTCCCTATGATGGAGAAGACAGGTTCAGCCTGCTGATAAATCCCAGAAGTTACGATAAACTCTTCGCTAACTTCTCCCCATTCTTAACTTATTTTTATACTATATCTTTAGGCAGAGCTTGAGTGGCTCTAGTCATGCATCATATTCAGTGAGAGGTAATTGTACCTTGGAGGTGGGTAATTTTGGGATGGAGGTGTGCATCTTACATCTGAGGTAACTTTGGGATGGAGATGTGTGTCCATCGTACATCTGAGGAGAGTGATTTTGCCAGTTTGGTGCAGAGCTGCTATAATTTATATGACAAAAATTTGTACCTATTTTCACCTTATGCAAAAAGCCTTTAACAGGTTTAATCTGAAGATTTTTTTTCCATTTTTAACTCATGTTTCTCTGCTTTGTTTCTTACCAAAAGTCAAACTTTGGTATAAATTGAGAGATACGTAGGTCTGCTTAGGCTTATGTACATGTACTACTATATAAATTATCAGTAACAGTCTGAGGTAAATCTTTTCACGCCAAGGGATTGTAATTTGAGAGTGAGAAACCTGGTACTGTATACTGAAATGTTTGCTTTATTTGTTTTCTTTTTTAATAATTTAATTATAAAAACAGACAGTAAGCTGATTCGGTGCTATGGGAAAGATTTGCTCAGACAAAGTCTTGCTTATGGAGGAAACTGTTGACCCCAAATCATTCTTTTCATGGGAAAATTACTGGGGAAAGAAAATTTAATGTTGTTCCCCAAATACATGTATGTTAGAGGAGGCGTAGTGCAGTAGGTCAGATTTGAGCAGCTGTAACACCATTATTGTGTGCAATGGGAGCTTTAGTGAAACATGATGTGCTCTCATGATGTCCAATGCAACAAAGAAGGTGGAAGTTCAGGATCTGAATGTAGTATGCTAAAATTAATCTTTTAACCCTTTTCTTCATCATTCAGAACTCTGGCTACAATGAAGTGGCATTTGGTCTCTCTACTTGGCAGCTGTCAACTGCACTGCAGTGATGAAGATAGCTTTGAGATCACATTGAAAGAGATACATATAACCAAAAATGTACTTGAATCAAACTGCATCTATGGAGAAGTAAACAATCTAAAAAATGTTAAATAAAAATGTTACAGAGGATGTTTACAGAGGATGTTACAAAAGAGATCTTTTTCTCCGATAAGTGAGAAATTTCATTGAAAATTCAAGCTATCAGACATAATGAACATTTTATATATGTTTCTGGACAAAGACCACAAACATACTATCTTGTCTTGAGTTTCATTAGTTCACAGGATCATCCCAAGGAGACACATTTTTTTATGGTCTTCCAGGTACATTATAATGTTCCTGCAGTTGATAGAAGCTAATAGTCCTGAAAACAGAACAGAAAGTGTTATGTCTTAGAAATCAATGAAAAACTCTGCCCTGACCCAAAATAATGGGTGCCATATAAGCAAGTAAGCAAAGGATCAAGTTCTTCAAGTGAATGCTTTAGAATTAGAATGCAAAGTTCATTTTATAGAGACAGCTATAACTAAATGTCTTTCTTTTCAGGGATTCTTGCTTGAAGCCATGGTGATGTCTATTACTTATTACTGTTCCTTCAGTATTTAATTTTTATATTTTTGTGTGAAGCAATTTTCAGGAATATGATCTGTACTAATCATTGCCATCTTATTTGACATCTCTTACAATGTCAGTTAGATAATGTTATTGTGAAACTTGGAATGGAAATTACTTGGATGACTGGAAGCTACGTTAAATTCAATTGGAGTTAAATAGGCTATTAATCAACACTTGGTGACTTGACTAGCTCTCTTTAGTGAACAGTTTTGAAAAATGTTATGGTGATACAAATAGAAGAGATTTCAGTATTAAACTAACCTTGATAGCATTGGTATGATTTTGTTATTGCTATTATTTTTCCAGTATTAGTTCAAGGGTCTTTATAAGCAAGTCATATAAGGATATTTCATTCATGGTTCTGAGCCAGATTCTGTCTTTTGATTTTCATAGAGGTGCCCACAGGTTTACTTACCTGCGGTTAATAGAAGAGCGTAGGCTTTTATGGATTGTGTGTTTATATTTTCTAATTTGTAATGTTTTGTACTGTTGTATCCAGAGATAACCAATACAGAAGACTGCAGCTAGAGCCTCAGTGAGTTTGAGTTTATAAAGATTTACTTCCTGCATGTGGGAACACCTTTATTGAGGTGAGCATGTTTAACAATTATTTTAAAATCTTTTTGTTGTCTTCAGAAGTTTTACTAGCAATCAAAGTATTTAATAGATTTGTTTCTCTAACACATCTTCAGTTATATTTTATGATCAAGCAACAGAATCCTGGAGTGTCTACAGAAGCAATGTGACCCTGTCTGTATAGTAGTATGTAGTTAAAGTCAATAGTTCATGATATAGTCTTGCAACACTTAATTTTTTCATATTTTATGGATTAAATTAAATTTGCATTTCACTTCTGAAAATAGATAATTTAAAAGTAGAAGCTAATAAAAAATTAAAATAAATTGTCATTGACTTGAATGTTGGCTTCTAAGTGTCTAACGTGCAGATTCTATTTCACGAGGGTGATTTCAGCCCTTGTTTGATGTGCAGACAGCTAATGTTGTCTCAGATTAGCCATTCAGATTCTAGAACACAAACCTCTTTGAATATTTTAGAAAATGTAGTTCTGAGATTTTAAAAAATGGCAATCTTTTTGTGTACTAATTTTTATAGAATGATCTCTGTGTTGAGTGTAAGAGCCTGACATAGAGATGGAGCCTTCAGACCTTAAAATTCAGACCTCAGGCTCTTAAAATGCTGTTTATTGCACAGACGAAGTTACAGCAGTTGGGGGTCATGGGTGAGCCTGTAACTGCTGGCTATAGGCAAGCTGTGTGTCCTGAAGCCCCTTTCTATTCGTGTTACAAAGCCTTATATCTCTTTTTCTGCCGTGCATCTTATTACATAACAACCAATCAACATCATACACAATACCTTTTACATTTACATATAACCTATCAAAACTGTTAAAATTACCATATTATGTTAGTGACTAGCCAATCACCTGAGTTAGCAGTTACATGTTAAATTCTGGGACTTGTTTTACAGTGGAAATTTCTTCTAGCTTTGGTAAAAAACATCTTTCTGTCTGCCTATGCTTTTTTGCTTGGTAGAAAACATGCCTTATTTGAAGAAGACTTATCCTTTTGTTTGAAGGCCACTTAGTCTTTGGACTTTAGTCATAAGACTCCTTCCAACTCGACTAAACCTTTGTTCTCTCAGCTGTTTCAGCAACAACTGGCCCTAAAAGCATCTTTTATATGTCAAAACGTGCTTTCATTTCTATAGAATCTTCTGTATATCTGTGAAACTTATCTGTTAAACTTTCATCCTTCTCAACAGTTGAGTATTTCATTAAAAATTCTGCATTAATAGTGAAAGTAACTCCTCTGATACCTAGTGAGAGGTGTTCAACTGAGTGATAGATGGGGTTTAAAATATTTCTTACAAATGTAACTATATTCAGGAATATGTATCCAAAGACATTGAAAATCTTACCTACATGAAAGCTGTCAATTTCCTTTTAAAACAAGTTAGTGGATAACTTGTTAAAAAAAATCTTATTGCACATTCCCACATACAAATAAATAAGAATCTCATATATCTTCGCAATGCTTGGGAAGACATGCTCTTAGACAAGAACTTGGCTATTCTGATCTGGGATGTAACTTGTTAGGAAAGTTAAGGTGGGAGGAAACTTATGAATGAAAAATTCTCAAAGTCTGGTTCAGCAAATCTCAGTAAAATAAAATCAATTTAGAATGCTGGTCTACTTGGTTTTTGTAGAAGATTTGAAAAATCTGATTTCTCTTTTAAAAAGCTTCTGCTAGGCACATATGTATATTTATAATGATATTTCCCTGAATATTAAAAGATCTCAAAAGTAGTAAACTGTTTGTGGTTATTCTGATTTCTGTAATAAGATATCCTAAGTATGACAAAAGATGTGATTCTACTATTGGCTTTTGGACTCTAAACTTTCTAAGGAGAAAATTTGTCAATTTATGTTTTCTCAGTGGGGCCTTGTTCCTCATTTTAAAGCTCTAGCTGTAAATGAAACAGAAGTATTAAATAATATATGTTCCTAGACTGTCTTTTCACAGTTTCATAAACAAAAACATATAATGGTAAAAAAGTCTCTTCATCTTGGAAAGTTGTTCATCTAAAAATGCTTTTAAAATTAAGTTTTCTACAGTATCATCTAATTAGCATTTTCTCCTTATTGTCTTATTGTTCAATGTGTTGAGGAGATTAAAACTCAACTGGAATCATAGTGTTTTTAAAAGCTGCCTGGTGTTTCAAGTTATTACTTCCACCACCACCACCACCCTCCCCCATTCCCAGCAAAATATAAAAAGTAGTATGCTCAAAGCCTATTAAATTTATTCCCTTCTTACTGAAAAGTCACCTTTTAAAGATTTTTTTTGCTTACAGACTTTTCATATAGGATATGGAATATTGTGTGGTGCAAAAAATACTGAAGTTTTATTCATTTGGAGTGGGATTTAACTTATATATAGATGTGTATGTTAGCTTATAAATGTCTAAATGTGAGGTATATGGCTTGTACACTCCTTTTGCTTTGCTCCTAGATGCTATAGGTTTCAATTGCCAGCAAGATTGACTTGCTGGTGAGGTGAAACTGCTGCTGGTGTTGGCACAATGGAAACTTGTAGAAATGAAAGGAATATTTGGTTAAAAAATAAATATTTGCTAAATTTATGAAACTAAGTGACAAGCAGAAATCAAAAGTTTAGAAGTATCTGAAAAATAATTTACTGGTGAATCTTTAAAATTATAATTACAGTCTGGATTTGATTTTTTCTTTCAATTTTGTTCCTGTATAATAAGACTTCTACTTTTACAGGAAGTATTCCTAGAAAACACACTGAAATTTTATTTGGAGCTATTTCTATTTTTCATCAGGTTTCATTTTCCTGTTGCTATTAGTACATGCGCTGAAAATGAGACAGTGAGAGTACACAAAAATCATTCTAGTTGATCAGATCAAGCTCCCTCCAAGCAAAGCTACTATTTGGTGCTTTGTTAAAAACGAAGGAAACAAACAAACAAATCCCCAAAAACGATGAGAAACAGGTTAAATACTAATAACTCCTTTATTTAAACTTCCATTTTTTGGCAATCAGGAAATTAAGGATTTCTAAAGACAGATTTTTTTCTCCACGAATGTGTCAAATATTCATTGCTGCTTCTATGGGTTCCATTAGGACCCTACCATTAATGCAAAAAAAAAAAAAATTACACTCCGTGTCTGTTCTTCTAGAAGGCACATCAGGATGTGAACTTCAGTCAGACTTGACAAATTAATTGAAAAAATCCCATAGCATTTATTTGCATTCAGTTCTGAAAATGTTAGATATTCCTATAAGTTTCTTGGTTTTACTGAAACCAAGGAAATGAAGGTAAGCAGATTTCAGAATAAAATGCTCAGTGTATTTTCATTTGAGTAAGTGTCTAAAGGCAAACAGTTGTTGTTCAGTGGCAAAGCACAAAAAGCTAAGACAACTACTTAACAACAAAAGATGTCATATTGTGCGAGATCCTATCTAAGCAGAGATAGCACTCTAAAGATTGCTTACCTACTCCTCCTTTATTACTTGAAAAGCACAAAGCAACAATTTTTCTCTACTTCTCTTTTGTATTACTGCTTTGTATTAATAGATTGTTGTATTATCAACTTCTAAGCAACACTGAAAAAACATAAATTGAAGAAAATACATTTGCTAATTAAGGAAATTACTCTGAAAAAGCAATATGAAAATGATTTTGAAAAGTCATGCATATGTGTTTTTGTGGATACTAATCTTCATTAAAAAATAATTCCCACTTTTCATTTTGTACTAAAAAGGCAATTTATTTATGATATCTTAATGAGAAAAATGACATTCACATGAATAAAGTATTTTATTGTTATTCTCTTTGACTTGCAGGGGAAAATAATGGAAAAAAGACGATTGCCATGAATTGCCAATTTTTATCATAGATGAAACTGGTGAGTGCAAGTTGCAAATGCTTTGAGTAAAAAGTAAATAGGATGTTGGCTTTTTATCACTGGTTGGGTGACAGGTGCCTTGCATATTGAAAGACAGATGTGCTATTCTAACTGAAAAATTCCCCCTTTCAGCTCAGCAGCTTGCAATCTTTTATTACTGAAATATGACCATGTATGTTTTGTTTCAGAACTCTTTTCAACAATTCTCAAGGTCTCCTGAGCAATCTCTGGCTAAGACAATGTAAACCAATATAATACAACTGAATATGACTTTTTCATTGACAGTGAATGACAGTATTAAATATTACGTTTTACAATCCCAGATTTGGTGCATCTGTGTTTGCATCACAGTTTGATTTATCAGCCTGCATGCAGGTAAGCATTCCATTCAATTCTATGTAGGAATAAGGATTACTATTATTATTATTATTATTATTATTATACCAATAATCTGGCAAAATGCCAACCTAGGGTTTGTGAGCAAGTATATTCAGTCATGAAAGGCAGGTACACCTGAGAAATTGGTTGCGCTTTATACTGCAATAACTTTCAGAGTAGAGCAAGAGGGGAAAAACAAATCTCATCTGAATTCAGAGGGTTTCTCATTGCAAAATAAATCTGAATTATCTTCACATGGGCAGGAGGATTATGGCAACTTCATATAGAAATAGAATTATAAATTTGTTTGGGTTAGGGGGACCTCTTGACAGGCCCGGGTAAAATGTCCTCTCTCCTTCTTAAAAGCTCCCTTTGTATATTGAAAAGTTGATCTAAGGTCCCTCTGGAGCCCTCTCTTCTCTAGGTTCAACAACCTCAACTCAGCCTTTCTTCACAGGAGAGTTGCTCCAGCCTTATGACCGTTTTTGTGGCCCTTCTCTGGATCCACTCTAGCAAGTCCATTCATGTCTTTCAGGTACCACGGATCCCAGAGCTGGATGCTGTACTCCAGGTGAGGTGTTGCAAGAGTGGAGTACAGGGGGAAAGTCACACAGCTGGACACAGGTCTGATGCAGTTGGCTTTCTGTTCTGAAGGTGCCCATTGCCAACTCATGTCCAAATTTTCCTCTACCATATGCCCAAGTCCTTCTCCTGGGGGTCGTTCTCAACCCGTTCATCCCCCAGTCTGTAATGTCATTGGGGATTGCCCTGACTCCACTGCAGGACCTTGCACTTGCCCTTGTAGAATTTAATGAGATTCATATGTCCCCACTCCTCAAGGCTGCCATGGTCCTCCTGGATGGCAACCCTTTCCCCAAGAATACCAGCCTCAAGAGTACCTTTCAGCTTTGTGTCATCTGCAACCTTGCTGACTCACAGTCCCATTACCTATATTACAGATGAAGATATTACATAGTATTGATCCCAGCATGGACTCTTGAGTGACACCACTCATTACTGATTTCAGCTTGGACATTGAGCCACTGACTTTAACTCTTTGGACACAGCCATCCAGTTGATTCCTTATTCATCTCACAGTGCATCCCTCAAACCCTTGTCTCTCCAGTTGATCAGTTGGGATGCTGTCAGGGACCGTATAAAAGAACTTGCAGAAATGCAGGTAGATGACATTTGTAGTTCTTCCTTTTTCTATTGATGCAGCCGCCTTGTCGTAGAAGGCCCTTAAGTTAGTCAGGTATGATTTGCCCTTAGCGCTCTAATCAACTCCCTCTCTCTCATACATTTCAATATGAGAAATCTGATACATGATCTTACCAGGCAAAGAGGTGACGCTGATGCCAGTGTCATGTCCATGGCAGCAAAACACAGACATACAACTTTTGATGTCGTTAAAATATGAGCTGGATGGCTTAAAACATTAAGTGGGAGGAAACATGAGTGATTTCTAAAATTTAAGTTTACTTCAAATCTTTTTATAAATCTACTGTCTTGCTAGCTTCAAGAAAAAAAGCCAAAGAGACAGAATTTAAGTGACTTGAATAGCAGGTACTACTTAATTAGAAAGCTGTTTTTGAGCATATGGGCCATGTCTATGTTTCTGAGCATGTGCAAAAGTATTTTATGGTGCTGCATTAAGTAAATGGGGAGCAAATGTTAAGGACATCGTGATGAATTTGGAAGACAAGATGCAGTCTTTGTCTTAACCTGTATTTTTGTTGTTACCATATTGTTCTACTTCACTTAAACAGCCACTTAATAAGATGAACAGTCACATGGCAGTTATTTGGGAGGTTGAAATCAGGCCAATGCCTTGAGAATATGAAACATCCTAGTGCTCAAGGTTTTGTCACATGAGACAGGTAATATAAAAGATCCTAGAAGTATTGCAGAACAGGTTCCTCACTTTTGTTGCCAAACAAAGCAGGATAATGGCATGGAAGGGTCCACTTTTGGTCACATTTGTGTTTACTAAATACAATTTAAGCCCATGACACCTAAAAGTAACATTTGTACATCTAAAAATATTTCCAATGTATTCTGCCAGCCCTAATAGTGGGTTTTTTTTAGTTTGTTAGGTTTATCTGTGCAATTAAGGGTTGATGCTGCTAATACTGCTACTACTACAACTTCTAATACTACAATTAGTGAACGATGAGTTTTTTGCCCATAGTTTACTAATTGAGAACAGAAACAATTTGGAGGTTTTCAGGTTAAAAATAGCTATCAACACTTGCCTTCTACTTGTTAGTAGGTGTGCCTAAATTCCAGTGAAAACATTTTATTTGTCACAGGATTCAGAATCTAAACCTGTCAGGGCTAATCACCCAATGCAGCCATTAAATATGAATTACTTAGATGTGAAAGAGATTAACAGAACCGAATCAACATAAAAGGGCATCTTATTGATTTCAAACTGCAGGATCAATTATTCAAATATTGCTCTCATGAAAATCAATGATGGGCTTTTTTTCTGACTATAGATGGAAATTGAAGTCCATATTGTAACAATTCCATTTTTCTGTAGAGTTGCTTTTGTGGATGTCATAGTTTTGTAATTGCAGAATTCTTTGTTCCATATTTTTTACTATACATTGATTACTAATTTTCAGCTCTCAGAAGGGCATAACAAAACTAACTGTGGCATTATAAACTAGATGAAAAAGGACAGCTATTGCAAGTGTGTGTTCTTTTATTATCAGAAAGTTGTTGTGAGCCATCAGGGACACAGTCCAAAATTTCTTCTTCCCAATTATAATGAAAGGTTATACACTATGTTACGCCTCATGTTTATGGTAATCTTTATTATGAGAATAAGGGGGTGAAATTTTAGTAAGTGTTAGAGAATACAAAAGACAGTAGTCTAAAATCTCTATTAGTGGGTTTAGCTGTTCACACATAGAATAGTTCAGTATTCCACAGCCATCAACAGGTAAACTTACTTTTAAAATTTCATGAGGTATTGATTTTATTTCTTTGACAAAAGATGTAATAAGAGCACAGCATGTCACAAGAGGAATCTGTCCTTGTGACAATGATTGCAACAAGAATAGAAATCTAAACTTGAAGTCCACACCATTTTCCAAAGACAAGAATATTCTGGTTTCACTACTTTTTGTTCTTTACTTTCCCCTTTTGCATAAAATCTTGTGTTGAAGCAAGCCAGTTTTATTCTTAAGTCATCTAAATGAGTCATTTTCAAACAGATGGAATCCAAATGTGGTAAGAGATGATCCGATCCTGTTTTTCTTATTGAATATGTTGAATAGATTCCTTAGTCTCTCTGATTCTCCTCTTGTTCCATTTCTCCAGTGAAGCATCATGCTAGCCACCATAATGAATAGTCATTAGACTGAATATCAATGGGTATAGTTAGTATTTATATAGGCATACACATACACATGTATATGTGAATATTTATATATTATTTATTCTTCTGTTTTATCTTCCATGTACTGCTTACTTTCTCCATTTGGCCCGTTCTCTGGATAAGCATACAGCATGCTATGAGTGATAGCACACTTCAAATAGGCCATGGTAATAACTTGTTTGCTTTAAAAGTGTGGACTTTTTGGAGTTTTTAATTTATAGCCAAAAGATGGGTTTTTCCTTATTTTCGTATTTTGATGTACACTGACTCTTGCAGAGGTGTGGATATAGTATCTGTTCTGGATCTGTTGAAATGACAGAATAGAGGATTTTAAAAGGCTATTTCTTCACAGATGTTTCCCTTAGTATACTTTGATGTATAAGATGTTCATGGCTTTTTTTTTCAGTTGGATTGTCCTTTCCTATCTCTTTCCATGTTACTGTCTCTTTCTATACACCTTTGATTCCTTTTGGCCACTCATTAATTCAACTATGATTTTTCTGTCAAACATTCTTTTACTTTGTGCTTCTACCTTTTCTTTACTTATCTTGGGCTGCATCATCTTCCCTCTGTAGCTACAGAGATAAATTGTACAGCTCATTTTGCACAAGGTCAAAACTAAACGTTTTCTAAAATCCTTCCTAATTTTTACCACATTTCTGTCTTTGACATTTGTTACCAAGCTGACCAATTTTCTCTATCTTGCGTATCTCCAAATTTGTGTTCTGTTATCTATTTGCTAAAACTGAGGTATACATTCCAGTCACACGCTGACTTTATTTAATATTTTAATTTAATATTCTAATTTAATATTCTCACCATTTCTGATAAACGGCCATGGATTTACTTACTAGCTCCTTTAGTAATCTTGACTACTAATATGAGAATTTTGAAGGCTTAATGGAAAAAGAGTATTCTTCATCTAATCTCATTGATGCTGGTTGGCTTTTGGATGCAAAAATGAAAAGAGGATTTGGACAACTGTTTTCAGAGATACTGCATAATTCCAAGTGACTAAAGTTTAGCTATTGATTTTGTGATGATTTATTTAATTTTTCTTTATTTTCAGTATCCATGTGCCACAAAGTTTGGTAAAAGAAATATGTGTATATTTGTCAAGCACAGACTCATGAAATGCAAACAATATGCCTAGCACAAGTTACAGCTGAACACGAAGCAGGACTACTGTAAAATTTTCAGTGATTTTATGACACATTTCCTTAGTAGCTATTCTGTGCTAAGTGAAAAAGATAGATCAAGTGTTGTGAAACTCTAATGATAAACCCATAAACAAACTGCAATCGAAAGAAGACATGGGTGAATGTGAAAGAGGGCAAGGAAAACACTGCAGTCAGTCTTTGTGATACTTCATATTAAGTAGGCTGATAATTTGCTATGACTTCTCACAGCTTCCTGTTACACAAATCTTGTGCTGTCAGCATTTTATTTACATTGCTTTGGTTACTCAGCTTTGGGGGAAAAACCCCTCACTTAGCCCAGGAGACCATATTGACTTTTTCTTGAGTTTTAAACTATTTGTATCCTTGTTAACGTATGATGAAGTTGTTGTGATTACAATATACAGGGTCAAGGATCCTTCCACAGAAATTTTGTTCAAGTCAGAAAATAAAATCTTGGTGTTATAGCAAGGAAGTTTAATAGTAGCCTGATTTAAAAAAAAGGAAAAAAAAAGAAAATAAAAAAGAAGTATTTTCGCATTCCTTTCAAAAAGATTTCTCATGAAGAGGCCATAGATGGAGTTCTGTGTCCAGTCTGGGGCTCCCTGGTATGACGGGGTCATGAATGTATTGGAATCCAGCACAGGGCAACAAAGACGAAATAACTTGCAGCATTTGAGCTAGGAAAAGAGGATGAGAGAGTTGGTACTACTCAGCTTGGAGAAGAGAATGCTCAGAAGGATCTCTGATAATCTTGGGAAAGGAGCAAAGAAGACAGAGAAAGACTCTTTGTGGTGCCTTGTGAAATACCAAGAGGCAGTGCCAAACTGAAATACAGGAAATTTCACTCAAATACAAAGTAAAAGTTTTTTATTGTGAAGGTTATCATACACAGAACATATTGGAGAGGCTACATAGTCTCCATCCTTAGAGATAGTGAATTATATCCTTTATGGACATAGACTTGAGTAACCTGCTGTGGTGACAATACTTCAAAGAGTGATGTTGGACTACATGATCTGCTGAGTGAGGTCCTTTCCAACAGGTCAGTCATTCTGCAGTTATGCTGAAGTACTTCTAAATTGTTTTCTGCAGATTAAGTAAGGACAATAAATTTAAAGCATTCCATCTTGTTATATTGATTCCCTATCTTATTTTCATTAAATGTTATGTATACTTTTCCCAATCTCTTTTAAAAGTAGTAGATCATTAAGTATTTTTTTGAAAGAAGGTTCAGAAACACAATGAAAATGCTTTCATAAAGCCCAAGAAATTTACCAATAATGACTAAAGGTATGTAGTAACACATAGTATATAATATCATTTTTACTATGCTCATTTTACAAATAAAGAATTTGAATTGATAGACTTCAGTTTTAAATGAGTTTGTGTGATATCAATTTGTCGTGTATTCACCCTACTACTCACAAAAAAAAAAATCAAGAAAATCTGTTTGATTTACTAGTCCATGTGAAAAACAAGACTATGGTCCTTAATTTACATTCCATTTTCAAATATCCAGTTATTGTTTCAATTTAAATTGATGCTAATTATCTTCCTAGAGCATTTAGTCCTTCTAATGGCTGTAATTTTCAATAGGGTTTTCAGATTTCATTTGGATGTTGGACACCTAAGTCATTTAAGTACTGAGAAAATAGTCTTTTGTTTCCTTGTATATTACAGAAACACTATTTGATGTTAAAAAAGCTTTTTATCTCCTACTAAATAGTCTTACTTCAAATGTCAAGCTCCTAATGTGAATTAAGCATTTTTCTATTAATTCAGGATGGAGTAGAATAGTGAGTTGAAATAATTAGATTTTAAAAATTACTAAAACATATTCTGCTGCAAAACCCCCTTATTTATTAGTGTTTATTATACGTACAAAACACGTAGGTTTAGGAAATGGACTTCTAAGTTTGGAGCGTTGTGGAAGAGAAAATAAATACTTCAAAGGCCTGCTGAGGGCCACCCTCTCTTCCAGCTTCTTGGTCGCATATGACATCAGAGATGTATTTGGATGCCTCCTTCCCACAGCAGAATATATGCTGTGGGAGGGGGCATGGAAAAAGTCACTGCAGGCCATTTGCTCTGAGCTTTTACAGAGTTCAGATGGTGCACTTGACGCCTTTGGCAATGTTATTACAATGGACCACCTGAGCTGTGAGGGGACATGGGCTCAAGCTAAAGACCAGGCTAAGGCCTTGAACGAAGTTCAAGTTCTCATTCTTGAGAAAATAAGGGGAACTGCGGAGAAGACTTTCAACTCCCTACCAACATGTGAGCCCCAAATCAGTTTTTCTAACCTTAAGCAGCTTGCCAACAAAACATTTGTTAATTTTATTAATAGATTAAAAACATAAATAGAAAGGCAAGTCGAAGACCTAAGCCTGCATCCTGCCTTGTTACTAGAATTAGCAAAAGCCAACGCTAATCTAGTTTGTCAAGGTATCATTTTAGGGATGCCTCGCAATCCACCACCCACCTTGACAGACATCATAGAAGCGTGCACCAAGAAAGCTGCTGTTTTAAGGCCCGAGAACAGAAAACAACTGTTCATGGAGAGGACTGTCGCCGCAGTGGCACTTGGCGTCCCACCACCTGTGACCCGCCGAGAACCACCAGTGTGTTTCCGCTGTGGCCAAAGGGGACATGTTGCCAGATTTTGCCTATCGCCAAGTCCCTGCAGGCCAGGGCAACTGGACCAAATGGGGGGTGAAACACCTAATAATAAAAAAACCCCAAAACTAAGGGGGCAGCACAAGCCTGCTCTGCATGCCGATAAAAATGGAGCAGGTTTCGCAGGGGAAGGGGGAACTGAGCAAGACAACTCAATCAAACATGACAAAACACACCGGACTGACACCCAAAAGCAAACTGATAATAAAATATGGTCTCTTCAATTGCCATTCTTGTTAACCACCACAAAAGATAATTTTTTCAGGACCTGGAACTGGACTGTGATTGCTGTGGACCCACTGGGTGGAAGATTGATGTCTCCGAGACCCGACTGTAAGTACTTTGTCATCAAAAACACGAAGTACACACCCCCCGGAGATTGATATCTCCCCTGTCACCCTTCCAGGTGGTAAGGAAGAACTCATTCTCTTGGCGCACCACATCCACATACCCTTCTACATGGGCAAGGGCCAAGTCATTGCCCAAACTATCCCCATACCATTGGGAATCCCAGCAGATGACCACTCACCAGAAGTCTATTGGGCAGAAGTAGTAGGTGAAGACAAGCCTATCATTTCCTGCTACCTCTGACAGGGTCCTGAAACCCTGCAAATGAAGGGCTTGCTGGATACAGGGGCAGATGTGATGATCATCTCCGAAAGGAGGTGGCCGTCACATTGGGAATTGCAACCCATGGCAGGCAAGATACAGAGAATAGGGGGTGCCCAATTGGCTAGAATTTCAAAGAGCATCATACAAATTGAGGGGCCGGACAGGCAATTGCCTACTGTACGCCCATTCATTGCTGATTATAAGGCTCCCTTGTGGGGAGGGACACCTTGTTTCAATGGGGAGTATGTATTGAAATCCCAAAAACCCCTTCGGATTTTTAACAGCAGCCACTGTAAAATGCCCTACTCAAAAACTAAATTGGACTACTGATTGACTAGTGTGGGTAGATCATGGCCACTGAGCAAAGAAAAATTAAAGGCGCTCAATGAGCTCATGGAGGAGCAATTAGCTCAAGGGAACATCGAGCCCGCTTTTAGACTCCCCGGTCTTTGTTATAAAAAAGCCGGGGAAGGCTCCTCCTCAACCTCCATGAAATAAAGTCATGGTTGACATGGGGCCCCTCCAACCAGGGATGCCTTCCCCTGTGATGCCCCCCCAAAACTGGAATCTGGCTGTTGTAGACATCAAAGATTGTTTTTTCAAAATTCCTCTGTTGATGCCCAACGGTTTGCCTTCTCAGTACCAACCACCAACCGAGAAGGCCCGATGAGGAGATTCCACTGGAGTCTTTCCCCAAGGCATGAAGAACTCCCCCACCATCTGCCAGTGGTATATCACCTCATTGCTGTACCCAGTGTGTGCCAAAGAAGGGGAAGCCATCATCCTGCACTACATGGATGATGTGCTTGTGTGCACTCCTGATGACAATGTTCTCCAGCACATGCTTGACCAAGTGGTCAATGTTTTCACATCTGCAGATTTCTCTTTGCAGGAAGAAAAGGTTCGAAGGATGCCTTCTTGGAAGTATTTGGGCCTGGAGATCACAGTGAAGACCGTTGTTCCTCAAAAATTGGCCTTTAATAGTGATCCCAAGACTTCAGTGGACCTGCACTCCCCGTGTGGAACTTTAAATTGGGTCAGGTCTTGCCTAGGCATTACAACTGATGACTTAGCTCTCCTTTTCCATTTATTGAAAGGCGGAGAGGATCTAAGTTCTCCAAGGTCCCTGACTCCAGAGGCAAAGATCGCCTTAAGAAAAGTTGAGACTGCACTGGCAGAGAGACAATCCTACTGGCACAAGCTGGATCTGCCTTTTAAATTTATAGTATTGGGGAAGTTGTCACACTTCCACGGGTTGATTTTCCAATGGGACCAGGACCAGACAGACCCTCTCTTAATCATAGAGTGGGTTTTCCTCAGTCACCATCGGTCCAAAAATATCACCAAACCACAGGAATTGATGGCACAGCTGGTCAGGAAAGCCAGAGCAAGGCTTCTGGAACTGGCTGGTTGTGACTTTACATGCATACACCTGCCAATCAGTCTCTCTGGGGATAAAACATCTCCTGAGAAGTTGACAAAGGAAATGTTTGAGCATCCCCTGAGGAAAAATGCAACCTTACAAATTGCTTTAGAAGCCTACAGTGGACAGGTTTCAGTCCATGCCCCTGCCCATAAATTGTTTGCTTCTAAATTCCAATTGGTACCTAAAGAAAAAAGTAGCTGAACAGCGCTCAAAAGCTCTGACAGTTTTCACTGATGCGTCTGGAGCATCCCGCAGGTCAGTAACGACCTGGAAGGATCCTCAGACTCAGCAGTGGGAGACAGATGTTGAATATGTTGAGAGTTCCCTTCAAATTGCTGAGTTGGCCGCAGCAGTCAGAGCTTTTAAGAAGTTTTTGGAGGCGTTTAATTTGGTTACAGATTTGGCATACTTTGCAGGGGTGATGTCAAGAGCAGAAAATGGCGTCCTCAAGGAGATCTCGAACAAGGCTCTTTTTGAATTGCTCTCGAAATTAATCTATGCTGTTTCCCACTGAGAGCATCCTTATTTCGTAATGCATGTGAGGTCACATACTGATTAGCCTGGCCCGATTGCTGAAGGGAATCAACGAGCAGATTCCCTAGCCACCCTGACATTCTCCAACAAGCAAAGCTGAGCCATCAAATGTTCCATCAGAATGTGCCTGGTCTGGTCAAGCAGTTCCATCTGAAGCAAGACCAGGCCAAGAGCCATTGTGGCCACATGTCCTCATTGCTGGTGTTCAGCCATACCATTGCTGGGTGCTGAAGTCAGCCCTCGAGGGTTGAAGAGCTGTGAAGTGTGGCAAACTGACATCATGCATATCCCCGAATTTGGCTGAATGAAGTATGTGCACGTGTCTATCGACACTTTTTCTGGAGCGGTCTATGCTTCTGCCCATGTGGGGGAAAAAGGTGATCATGCAATTAAACATCTGCTGCAAGCCTTTTCAGTGCTTGGGGCCCCTAAAGAAACCAAAACAGATAATGGCCCAGCTTATATTTCCAAGGCTTTCAACGAATTCCTGCAGAATTGGAGAGTTGAGCGTAATTATGGCATCCCTCACTCCTCCACTGGTCAGGCTGTGGTTGAGCGAGCCCACCAGTCATTCAAGTGGGTCTTGGAACATCAATGGGAGAGCAGCAGAGGGCTGACACTGCAGGCAGATTGTGTAAGGCCCTCTTCACCATCAACTTTTTAAATTGCTCTTTTGATAATATGAACCCCTCAGTGGTCAGGCACTTCTCCCCTCATGGCAATCACAGGTTCCAAGAACATCCACCTGTGTTACTCCGTGATCCTGAAACTGGACAGATTGAGGGGCCATACAAACTGGTGACATGGGGTCGTGGGTACTCGTGCGTATCCACACCCCTGGGACTGTGGTGGATCCCACACAAGTGGGTAAAACTGTATGTCCCCAAACACCCTAGTAGGCCACCAGACAACGAAAAAGAGGTGCCAGCAGTGAGCCAAGGAAGGAAGCAGTCCTTGGAGAAGGAAACCCACATGCCCCTTTTTACCCTGATTTCCCCCCCTCTTTAATATGTTTTTGTATGATTTTGTATAAAACTGTTCTTTTGTTCATCACAGTTATTATTATAAGTTTAATTATGTTTTTAATTTTGAAAAAGTGTTGTTTGTCGTCCACCATGCAAATTACTTCTTGCTTCCCTAATGTTAATATCACTGAACCCTCTACCTCCCAACTTCCCCCCCCTTGGTTTCATGACCTGTACCCCAATTCCAACTACCGTCCCGACCCCTCTTTTTGAAAAAGAAAGGGGGAGATGTTGCAGTGCATGTTTATTTTATTCATTTTATTGCTATAATGGTTTGTTCCTACGTACCCCTGTGTTTTCCCCAGTTGTATCCACCCCAGTTGGTTTGTTCCCAAGTTGTATCCACCCCGAAAACTACCTTGTTTGGCAGTCTCAGCCCCTTGTCCATCATTCTAACTCTGCCTGTTGTTCCAGTCCCTTCCTTGTCTATCATTGTAACTCCTCCCCTTGTTCCAGCACCTTCCTTGTCAGTCTTACCCTGGGCCAATCCCTAGTTGTTCCACCCCTTTGGAAATCGCCTGTTACTCGATGCCCCATTGGCCCATGTGACCTTTTCTCTTCCCCCTGCTTCCCTTATTGGTTGTGACCCTGTAAGACCCTGCCCTCCACTCCTCCCTTAAGGACCCTTTATTGGTCAATTGTTTGTACCCACCCCCTGGTCTGCCCCCATATTTAATCCCAAGCACAGGCGTGCTTGGGGCTCTTTGCCTGTGAACCCTCTACTCTAATAAGCTCTTTGGAGCCTCAGAAGCTGAGAGTCTCCCTCGCCTCCTTTGCCCCATCTCAGACATCGAGCGCACTGAAGAGCAACCTAGCTCTAAAGGTTCTGCCTCCAGGAAATCTTACCCTCAGGCAGTTCACCACACCTGGCATGGTACTGGTATGCCTCTAAACAGCTAGCCCAGGCTCCAGTGGGCCGTTGTCAGAGTGTTTGGAGTGTGTTGTCAGCTTTTAAGTGTTGCAGCGTGTTAGTTTAAGTTTATTGTAAGTTGGTCCTCCCCTGTTGTTAACCAAATATGCTGGTTATTCCACTTACTTTAATTTGTTCAAGGCTGGGTTATGCTAATAAGGAGCAATTCTGAATAGCAAAGGATAACAAAACACTTCAAATGAGTTTTAAACTTAATATCTGTATTGTTCAGGTCTGCTTCTTACTGTTACCTGATTTGAAAACAAGCAGATAAACAGCTAGAATATTGATTCTGGATTTACAAGATGCAGTAGAGCAACAGGAAGTGGTGATGTTGGAAAAAAGGCTATATCATACATGTCATCTTTTTACACTTGCAATCAGAAGCACATGCAGAGTAATTGTGGGATTAAACTGAGCATTGGACTTATTATTTTTTTACTATTCTAAACAGGAATTGGTAACATCAGTAAATAATTTCTAGTGAAGAAGGTGCTGTCACGAATTAATAATAAATACTGCATTTACGTCTTACATTGGAGCCTCCTATTTGGAGTGTAAAGAGGTTAAATATAGTAATTTACATAATATTATTATGTGTAATGCTGAATAAGTATTTGGATGTTATATAGCAAGTTGGAGTAATTTGTTGTCAATTATTAAAATAAAAGGAAATGAATACCTTGCATTTTCCTTGGTTAAACTATTAATGCTACTTGCTGATGCCTTTCTTTTTCTTCAGGTCACAGACAGTACTACTTATAGTGATAAGCATGTATCATTTTTATTCTATTTCAATTATATTTGATTAATATATTTATTGAGGATTAATCTTTCTTAGCACTAAAATTCAGAGTCTGGATGTAGCTGTTTCCTGCTTAGTTCAGGTATGCTCAGTTCAGGAATGCTGGCATTTTCTATTAATGTAAGGAGCTTAGGCACCCAGTGTGGCTTAAATATAACAGCACTTCTGAAGTGTAAGACAAAAATTCTCTAAAATAATTCTAACCTCTCATGTGTTTGAAGAACTGTAGAGTCTTTCTGCATATGAATGTGACTGTGGTACTAAATGGTACTAAATTGTGCGAAATGGTACTAAAATGCTGGCACTGTGCATCCCAGCTGAGCTGGATTTCACAGCATCTTAAAAAGACCTGAATTGATTTGAAATTCATAAATATGGCTTGTTGTGACTGTGAAATCAGGCTCCTCATTCAGGGAGCTTATTTGAGTCTACCTACACTACTGAGTACCATGTAAAGAAGAATGTACATATGCTTTCTGGGTTTTGGCTCATGCTAAAGTAATTATTATTTTTTTGCATTCATTATTAATACTTGTGAAAAATATATGATCATTAAAACAGTTGCTAGATTCCAGAATGATCCTTCACGATTTTTGTTGAGCTCTTTCATTTTCGTTTTATTCCCGTTCTCGAATCTTGTATTTTTGGCTGAAGACTCTTTCATAGAAAATGCACTAAAATTGAAGCCTCTTTAAGATGCTCAGGATATTCTACTGAAAGGAAGCTTTTGAAACCATTTAGACTTAGAAAAAAGAAATCCATTCAAATTTCTCATTTCTGAGAGGAAAGAAGCACTTGCCTATCCTATAAATGTCGTTACTTTCAAGTTGGATAAATATTTTTTGTAAAGGCTCTGCTTTGAAACTAAATATTTGAGTGAGTGAAGGTAATTCCAAATCAGTTTGTGGTAAGCAAAAAACCCTAAAATTTTAACACGAACCTCTTTTAATCTCTTCTCATGCATTATTGTTATATTTTCTTTTTTATTTATTTTTCTTTTTTTTGCTTCGTTTGTTTGGGCATGTTCATTATCCATGCATCATTTTCCTAGGCATCTTCACTGTGGAAGGAATAGGAGTATCTCAGGACTAGATTGGAGTCTGGCACCATAAAACAGCATTTTCTGTTGTTTTGTGGATGCTAAAAGCTCAATGTAACTTGAACTTACAGGCTGACCGAAAATGTTTGTCATATCCACAAGCTAAGAAAAATACATGTGTGACGCCGCCCACCTCAGTCCCCTCCAATCCTTCCCACCCAGCTAGCTCACGAGGTGGAGGGAGCGTCAAGAGTGGCCCTCTCCCTGGAACTTCCAAGACCCAGAGCAAGGGTAAGGCGCAAGCCTTATCAGTAGCTTTGGCCTCTGAGAGAGGCAAAGAGGCAGAAGGGTCCTTTCTAGGTTCCAGGGCTTTATTAAGGAGGTGGGTAGGGGACAACCAGGATCGGGGAAAGGATACCAAGAAAGGCGGAGAGAACAGCTTTGCACAAACTTAAATAGGGGCCCACCCCCATGGGAGAGTACAACTCAAAAACCAATGGGAAGAACTCAGGGGCATTACAATGGGAGGGACTCAGTACGCAGCAAATCAAAAAGGAAGGACAGGGGCGGATCATAACTTACAACATTCAGTCACATAACAAGAAACCGATAACTGATACGGAACTTTCTCGTACAAGGGGTGTGGCCAGGAGGGATTGACAACTTGGTGGGTAGGGGCTAGGGTAACTGACAGGGAAGGGTCTGGAACAAAGGGAGGGGTTTGGGCTAACAGACAGGGATGAGGGCGGGAAGGGGTGGCCCGGATCAGACCAAATCAACAGGGGATTGGATAGGGACAAACCATTTCAACAAATATAAATAACGGATTCATAACGCAAAAAAATAACAGACTACAACACGTGTTCATCTTGACAATATCAAACTCAATCTATTTGTCAAATGTCTAGCTATGTTTCTAAAACAAAACTTAGCAACATTAGAATGGCAGAGACAAACATAGATTTCTCATAGATTTTTTCTATATATTTATATAAATTTTATATATTTAACACAGAGGTTCTGATAGATTTTTATTTTCAACTTTAAGGCATGGCCTTATTCCTTTTGCTGTCAGTACAAACACTGACTATTCTATTGCAGAAGTGATTGTCTCAACCATACAATTGTAAACCAAATAGGAACTGTTTTGAGATATTAAGATAGGTAGAATGAGATCTTAAAAATGTAGGGATTTAAATAAGAGGGAGTGGAATATTTTTTTTTTGCTGAAGCTTTACAAATCAGTTCTGGAATCCATAGGCATAACAGCAGGCAAAGCTAAGGCCAAGAAAGCATTGACCCCAGGATGTTTCGTGCAGTCTTTAGTTCTTCTGCATTTACATGAGTGCAACACAGATATCAGCTATGCTACTAATCTAATAGTGTTTTGGGGCCAAATGGCATGCTGCCCCACTTATACATTTAATTTTCTTCCCCTCACCTCCCAAAAATGGAACTTGACAAAATACCCCTTGGAAATAACTTCCTGACATTTACTATCTGCCCAGCTAAAGCACCATGTGAGATTGTTAGCTCCTAGCAATTAAACATTGTCAGTAATTTCTGACTAGTGTTTAATTTCCTGCCCTGATTTTGCTATATTTGTGGGTAGATTCAATAGCTGCACATAGATAACTGTCTGCTACAGTAGCCTACCCCTGAATAGTACAAAACCCACCTAAAATCTCTGAACTTCTTTTTCAGACTTCTCAGTATTTCCATAGCTATATACTGTGAAGAATCTTTCAATGGCCCTGTTCAGCACTTGTACATTTTCATAGGAGAAATTTTACTGCATGCAAGAGGAAGATTTTTTATGAGTTTCAATTATATTTATATATTCTCATCAAATCATAGTTATCAGAATGTTTAGAAATGCATTAACTGCATATAGTATATTTGTCATAGGTGGCTCGTTCCTCTTTTGAAATAAAGAAAGTTATATTTTGTGTAGCAGTGACTTGAAAGATCTTCTAAAATGTCTTAATATTTTTGCGTGCATCTTTGTTCCAATATGTATATGTTTAATTGAAATTTTCCCAAAGACTTACAAAAACGTATGGTAAAATTTCCAAGAGCTAGTGATTTTGGTAAGTTTGTTTCAGACCTATCTTTGGAAAAAAAGTTGTCCTACCATAGATTAAAATTTCCTTTTGGGAAGTTATTGTACTGTCCCTGAAACACTTCATCCTTAATGTCTAGTTATCTTTCAGCTACCATTAGCACATATATACTATTGAAAAAATACATGTCAATGTTTATAGAAAAATTAGTAAAGGAAAGCTGTCATTATTTCTTTCCTAGTCTGAAACATCAGCATCATAAGCATATTAAAGAATAGCAGTCTGAAAGTAAAATTTTCCCACTAAAGACCTTCATTACTGTTTCACACTTACATAAAAAAGAGCAGTTACAAATGTCCATCAGAGTGAGACCTGGAGTTCCACACTGCATTGCAAAGTTTGTTTTCCATCTTTAGCATTAATTCAAGAGTTGAAGAGATAAATTTGAAATGCCTATTGATGTGCTTATTATTTAACATATTTCATATTTAACATAGCTCAACCTTAACATACCTCAAGCTATAAGAAATTGCCTTAACCTGCCATTGCTTCACCTGAATAGCACATTTATCACAATGATGTTTTCAGAAATGAATGCATAGCTTTTTCAGAACATGCTTCAGTGAATCTTCTGGTGGCACAGATTCCATGGCATTATTTGACTGTTAGAAACACCCCAAAACTAATCAATGCACTCAGAAACTTGTAAATTAGAAGTCGGATAGACTTGTTGAGATAAACAGTCCTATGTTAATTTTCTTTTCTTTTTTTGGACAGTAAATAATTGTCATTTGGTATAACTTTATGTTCTGTTGTTTCTTTTTTCCCAATCTATTAACTAAACTCTAGAAATAATTGTGAAGATAGAAGAGAGGCAAAAAATGAAACAAACACTTTGAGCCATAGGAAACGTCTCATAGTTTCCAGAGTATCTGCAGAATTGTTCATCAACTGTTTCTTTCCTACAATGTCCAGCAGAAACAAACCTGTGATTTAGTGTGACAGAATAAAACACGGGTTTGGAGCTCTCTGCAGTCCAATATGCTGCTAAAAGTGCTATTTAGGGCATGACATGGATGGGAGCCTAGAAATAACATCTGGCCAGTACAAATTATGATAAATTTTTTCAAGTTAATAGAATTATGATATTCTGCATCAGCTGAGAGATTGTCTCCTGACATTGATAGAAACAGGATCAGAATGGGGAGTTTTAGGAGCACATACTCAAGAATAAAACAGGTAATTTTTTCATATTTAGAAATTTAATACATACATTGTCTTGAAGGGCCTTGCTTTGACAAAATATTTAAATACTAAATTAAATACTTCTGAAAATATTAGAAGAGAAAATATTAACAAGTAAGTCAGAAAATTATTTAATTTGGTGCCAGCTGGCAAAGTACAAATGTATACAGTGTTATAAAATGAATGGATAAGAAATCAGTGCACAGATGAGAGACTTCAGATTATGTTGTACTATTACTGTATGTGTGGGTACAATTCTTGGTGAAAACGTTTGGAGGCATTTTTAAAGCACTTACTATTTTTAACATTTTAACTTCTGCACTTTAAAGTCTCTGTGGCTGAAATGGGTTATGTGTACAAATCATAGCTCAATACCTGAAATCTACTTTGTTTTCATATTAAGTACCTACATGTTCAAGGGGCAAAAGGTAAAAATAGAGACCAGATTTAACACTCTCCAGGATGTGGGTGCAAAAATTACATTATTCACACCACTGCTGTGATTGGTTCAAATTTAATGTCACTTCTGCAGGCTAAATAGATATTACACAAGCAGATGCATACTCAGGTGCGTAAGTAGAGTTGCGGTAATCTTTTTTAAAAGAACAATTAATAGAAATTTCTCATGAGCATAAAACAACAAAAGGCAAGATGAAAAGTATGCTTACGCTTACGTAACTGTAAAAGGAGGAGATTTAAATCAGATGCATGGGAATTTACTAGAATTTTTATCCACAATCATTTCTATATATACACAAAGCAAAAACTAATGATCAACTTGTAAAAATAATTAGTGAATTCACTTTTGGTGAGTTCACTATTCTGATGAAATGGAAGCTTGATTCTGTTTTTGCTTTGTACCCAGACTGAAATTACCAGTACAATGTTATTAAGCTTTGCAGTGAGCTTTATTATTGTCTGAAGTCTTGATATGGAAAGTGTCTGTAAAATTAATCTCTTAGTGTTATGAATGGTGCAACTCTGGCTTAATTTTATGTATAATTCACAGACATTAGCACAGTTGAATAAACAGGTCCTTTCATTAGTGTATTAGGACTCCATTGTTTTTTGGACATACAAAGAGTAGAAACTATATTTCAGTGTTAGCTCAGTGGAAAGAGAATCTCATGGGAAACTGGAAATTAAATAAAACATTCATGCTAAGCTAAACCATCTCAGTAATTCCAATACGTAGTCTCTTTTGACAGGCATAGTATTAAACTTGTTACTATATTTTATGTAATTAGATAATTTCCATTATAAAGCTATGCTTTCAACTGCTTTGAAATTTTCCAAACTGTAATCTTATTAAATTTAAACTAACTTTCAGTGGACTAAGGTTACTGAAAAGTAAGTTTATTTGATTGTGTTGCCTCTTTACGATTGCTTTCATCGAGGAGAACTAACATATCTAGATTTGAAGTAGGTGTAATTTTTTTGTGATGACAGAAATAAAACTTTGCAGAAAAAAAGAAATCTACGCCAATTCACAAAAGGTCTTCAGCTTTTAAGAATTTTTATCCTCTCATGTTCACTTCATATTTGGTTAGTCTGAATGTTGAAACATCCATGTGAGGAAAATATGTTCAGATATTTCTGTCTTGAAGAGTCACCTTTTACTGCTCTTGAAGAATGATGTGCAAAATTGTCAGGACTTAAAAAATGCAATAAATTGTCTCAAGTACTGAAAGAAGGCGGTTCCCAGAAGATAAGCTACCGTAGAGAAACAGATGGCAAACATAAAGGTGTTAATTTCAGGCCTACAGGGAGGTGAAAGGTTTGGAATTAGCATACTGGACAAGATTCCACTGTGCAAACTGTGGGAAAAGCATGGACACAACAATAGGAAGATGCCAGGCCTGGTGAAGCAGATCTGCATAACCTCTATGGGCAAAAATTACCACCATGATAAACTGAGGGAAAGGAAGTAACTGTTTACACACATGCCATCCCAAAATGTGTGGGATGACACATGATTTAAGTAATTGAGAGTTATTAAGATGCCACCTAGAATCAAAAGGAGAAAGAGCATTTGGGAGCTGAGAATAATTGGAGGAGTGGAATGGGACATCTCAGGAAAAAGGCATAAAGCAAAACTGTGCCTAAGAATTCTGCGAGGGTGGAAACCATGGCAAAGAAAAAAGCAGGAAGTCACTCAGTAGCACAGTTAGTTCAGAATAATTTCAGATGAGGATTCAGAATCATCACATCTTTCAGAAAGACAATATACTGATGGATAAGTAAATCTACTGGTAAAGCAGATATCTCATTTTCCTGTAAAATCTTCCCTGGAGGGTAGCAACATCACTGATGATGTTATAAAATTTAATAAAATAAGAAGGATCTATAGTCTAAAGATTGTCAACTCACTAAAAGGAAGTGTTCATACAATATGTGAGATGAAAGCTCTTTTTTCACTCTACATTGTTTTTTATAATCTAGAAAATTGCTTGAAAAATACTTAAAATATTCCAGTTGTAAAGAAAAACCTCTGAAACATTAGGAAATTCTACCACTAAGGTTGCCATTGAATATATAAACAATTATAGTGGACTATTTGCAATGAATGATTGGAAGTGCTTTGTGCTAAATGAACAAGAGTTAGCTTTGAATATTACATGGATAGACTGGTACAAATGAGTCACTTGGGCAAATCTATTAAAATTAAATGATTCTTACAGGGAAAGAATATGGCTAATTTTTGGTAAGAAAATTTTCTTTTCTTATATTACAAAAGAAAATCTATAGCAATTATAGATATGTTAGGAATATGTGATATTGTATCTGAGCTTATTTAGGTATCTCAAAACCCCTTGGACTGCTTTCTTTTACTCCTTTGACTTTATTTTCCATATGACTCTTAGTCTTTCTTGTAGCCACCTCTATCACATGTGCTATGTTGGTAAATTCATTAAAAATTATGAGTTGTTTTGATAACACGATAATGGTGGAATATATTGGATACCTAATGTTGTGGTTTGACACTGACCCAATGCCAGGCACTCATGAGTGCTGCTCACTCAGCCTGCCCTGCCACAGCTGGGCAGAGGAGAGAGAAAAAAAAATTAACAAAGGGCTCATGAGTTGAGATAAGGACCAGGAGAAAACACTCCAAGGGCAAAATAGGCCTGGCTTAAAGTTATAAAGTGACTTTATTACTAACAGAATCAGAGGAGGGTAATGAGAAGTAAAATAAGCCCTTAAAGAACACCTTTTCTTCCCCTGACCCCTCCCTCCTTCCCACCAGCAGCACAGGGAGACAGGGCCTGGGGGTTTGGTCCATTCATCACCTGAGGTTTTCTTCTGCTGCTCAGGGAGAGGAGTCCTTCCCCTGTGAGGCCATGGGGTCCCTCCCATGGGAGACAGTTCTCCATTAACTTCTCCAGTGTGTCTCCAAATCTCACGAGTCCTGCCAAAACTGCTGCAATGTGAGTCCCTCCCACGGGCAGGCAGTCCTTCCAAAACTGCTGTGATGTGGGTCTCTCTTTCCATGGGGTGCAGCCCTCTGAGGACAGGCTGCTCCAGCCTGGAAGCAGGGACCCTCTCTCCACTGGGTCTCCCACTGGATCACAGCCTCCTCCAGGCATCACCTGCTCCAGTGTGGGCACCTCCCCTATGGGCTGTTCATGGATTTCTGAATCCCCCATGAATCCCCATGGGCTGTGGGTGGATCTCTGTATCCCCCATGGATCCTCAGGGACTGTGCATGGATCTCTGCATCCCCTGTGGATCACCATGGACTGTGGGTGGATGTCTCTATCCCCCATGGATCCTCAGGGACTGTGCATGGATCTCTGCATCCCCTGTGGATCCCCATGGGCTACAGGGGCACCTGCATGTGTGGTCTCACTATAGCCTGCAGAGGAATCTCAGCTCTGACACCTGAAGCTCCTCCTGCCCCTCCTTCTCCACTGACCTTGATGTCTCCATGTTGTTTCCCCCACATGTTTTCACCTCCTCCTCTTCTCTGACTAGAAAAAACTGTTTGTGCCCGCTTTGTTTTGATCTTCTTCTTAAATATCACAGAGGCCTTACCAACCTCTCTCATTGACCCAGTTTTGGTCAGTGGCATGTCCATCTTTAGAACCATCAGCCATTGGCTCTGCTAGACATGGTACAAGCTTCCAGCAGCTTCTCACAGAGAAGGTCCATGGCCCTCCTGCCAAAAACCAGGTCATACAAAACCAACACACCTAGTAATACCTGTTTCCTGTAGATTGATTTATCCTGGTCTTTGGGCTTACCTTGTCCTAGTTTTTAGATGGGAGTGATTTCTTCCCCTGCTAACTTTTGAGTGCATTTTCTCTCTTATTTAAAAACTGAAGCATTTGAAAGTAACTGAGGCTTCCATATTCACAGTGATACCCATCAAGCTGGATAGTAGGAAGTTATTTCAGAAGCGTATTTTAAAATCCTCCCCTACATGCTACAAAAATTGACAACATAGTACTTCAGAAACTTTTGGAAAGTGCATAAGAAAGGAAAGTAAATCTGTGAAAATTCCTTCAAGTAAGGAAACTAAGGTAATAAAACTTCACAAATGTGAAATTAAAAAAGGATAGAATAAACAGCCGGTGTAATGCTATTTTTAAAGAAAATATTTTTTGATACAATGGCATAGGAGTCTATTCAGATGTTTTCTTTATGCTCACAGCATTGGACTTAGTATGTGGTATGTCTTTTTTATCTACACAGAACATGAATTAACGTGACAGATAATTGTGAAGTAATGGGATCATACACTACTGCTTCCCATATATCCTGTGTTCATGCTGATTGAAGTAATTTTTATTCTGTTCCTTTGGCTAGTTCAGTCATTTCAATCTGAGGTTCAGAAAATGGAAGCCAGGTTGGTGGATGTTAAAGTACACTCACCTTCATGTCACTTTTTCTTATCAAAGATTGTCTGTCAGACTGCTT
This sequence comes from Rhabdornis inornatus, assembly GCA_013397075.1. Classification (NCBI taxonomy): domain Eukaryota; kingdom Metazoa; phylum Chordata; class Aves; order Passeriformes; family Rhabdornithidae; genus Rhabdornis; species Rhabdornis inornatus. Next base: position 16,856 of record VWZS01006026.1, on the reverse strand, counting down.
TTTTCCAGTCACCTTTCAGATCTCTCCCCATTTATTTGGAGCTAGCCCACAAAAATTTAGACAAAAAAAATGGCAGTCTTCTAGGGTTTAAGAGTATTTTATTGAAATAATTCCTTCCAACTGCCATTCTTGTAATGTCTTGTCATGAGCCACAACTCCCTTTTGCATATTTGACTCTGTCTTCATTTTTGCTCTCTTTTCATGCCTGTTCTAAAAAGTATATTTTAAGAATCCATTCCAAAGGAGAGTAAAATAGACTTTTGCCTCATTCTGTTCCCAATTTAGTTAGCTTCATTATGTTGTACCTTCTATATGCTCTAGACATGAGTGTGTTACTAATGGGATTCCAGACGATCTTTAATGTTAATGAGAAAATTGTCACTCTGGGGGATTCATTTATGGTTCTACTTGCTAAGCAAGATTGACACTCTCTGAGTCACCGCTTTCTGTAAAGATATTTCATTGAAAGGGGTAGCAGCCAGCTTATCTCTCACTACCCACCCATTTCTTAAAGACTTCGGAAGAATTAGTGGCATATACCTTTCTTAAATGCTGTTTTAGTACTGTTGCTTGTCACTTAGAAATCACTGTTCTGGATTTATTTCTTGGTGCTAATATAATACAGCAGTTGAAAAGAAAATGTTGTTTAGCCTGTACACTGTGGAGATCAAATATTCTTTTCTGAACCTTGATGTTGAGTGTGTGTGTGTCCATGTATATAAATAAATGTATTTCTAGAACTTGCGGATGCATGGTACTTCAATAGGAAAAAGCAGCATCAGCAGTATGATTCTTCAATTCTCAGCATAAACTGCTCATTGGCAAAAATGAAAGTTCTAATTAGAGATTGGAGCAATGGTAGAGATTTTTTGTAGTTTTATATTTTGCCTTATTGCTGGAAGGCACAAGACAAGTGTGACATAGTCAAGAGTAAGCTCTTGGCCAGGTGCTAGAAGTAGGACACAGTGATTATGTGGATGATTATGACTAGATTTATTGCTAATACAACCTAAATAGCAACTCGACTGTCTATTACAATGGATTATAATATAATAAGGCTGTGGTCTTTTGTGTTGAGTCTTGTGCTTCAGTTGAGACTCTGTTGCTTTCTAAACTTCTCAGAGAACTCGTGCCTAGGTCTACTTAGTCTCGGATTTGGTCAACAGTCTACATCTAAAGGGCTATAAAAGAAGCAAATTTTTCTAGAAACCTACAGACTTTTCTTTGGCCTTGCATAATTCACAATTCCAAACCATACACCCATGTAGCTTCTTCAGAACTTTATTTCTGTATTTGACCAGGTCTTGGCACTTTTACACACTCACCCTAAAAAAAGTGTTCCTTGTCTTCATGCTGTGTGTACCCTGCAGATATCCCTGACAGAGTGCAGAGTGGGTATGGGGGATGTTGGTTCACACAAAGCTGTCTGCAGCCTCTGGAGGCAAGCTGCCCCAGCTAGCCAGACTGCACCAGTATTTTATATCCTTATGCATCTGCACCAAAATCAATCAAAACCAACTCAGCTCCCCATCTCTGAAATACATTAATTATGTAAAACATCCATGCAGTTCCTCCTGTAATACCTATCTGGTATTCTTATGACAAACTACATTGCTCAGCAGAGAGGCTACAAAGGAAGAGTGTATAACATGGACACACATAGGAAGACTCAACTATCTTTTGTCACTGCCACAAGAAGAAAAGACACACAGGGTGCAGCCTCTGACCTCCTGAAATGTACATTTTTTTCCACCTCTTAAGTTGCAACAAATAAAATCCCACTGCCACTTTTTTCTCCTGCAGGTTATCTCCTCAAAGTTTTGTTTTCCTCTATATCTGTTTCCTTTTGTTGTTATTTCTTACTTTCATATATAGTAAATTTTTATGCAGTGTCTAATGTAACTAAACTTCTTTACACAACATATTATTCCCTGGAAATCTTTCAAAGGATAATTTCATTAATCTTTTTTATTTTTTTTTCTGTGATGTCTGAAATCCTAATTTTTTTTGCACTCTTTCTTACCCAGACACATCAAACCTCTTTATCCTGTTCTGCATGATACCACCAAAACATATGCTACACACATATCAATCAAATTCTTAGCTGTCTTACACTGTTACCAGTTCTTTGTATTTTAAGCATGAATTGAAAACTAAAAGATGAAATGAGAACACCAGGTAATAGATTTATTAGGTCAATATCTGTAATGAAAATGCGAAATCATTCAACAGGTTAGTGAATTTGGCTCTTGACTTTGGGGAAAATAGTAGATGAAGTGGGTGTACACTGGCAGCTGGTTCCAGGGTCATTTTGGTTATTGAGGAATGCTGGCTTCTGTAATCAATTAGGAAAGAGAGGCACTGCCAGAGGGATATTCCCCTGTCTGAAATGGAAGAAGTCTCTTTCCATGACTAGAAGCTTAGATTAATCTTTCAGAATTTGAAGTGCATAAGTATGTTGAATTAATCATACACTCCAAAAGCAAGTGTAAATTGGAAATACAAAAGAAGTAGGAAGGCATGAAGAACCAGAAGAGGTTTCTTTTCTTAGGCGGTTAACTATATTGGTCATGAAAAGGCCAGCACTGTGTTGGTCTAGGAGTTCAATATCAGCTTGGTACCTCATGTGTATGAATGAACAAAGGGAGAAAAGAAAGTTATGTATAATGCCTTCCCTTCTGCTGCAGATAAGGAGAGACAAGAACAATCTATCTCAGGGTGTGATGCATTGAAAATATATGTGATAGAGTACACAGCATTTAAAATAGCTACTCAAAACCTAATGCAAAAGTTGTTATATTGCCTTGTGCAAATTCTTATGGGAGAGACGCAAGGAGAAGCTTTAATTTTAGCACAGAAATTTAAAGTGATAAAAAATGGGAAATGTTACTGCAACAGTGGCATATCATTCTGCATGTAGAGTATTCAACAGTGAGTTACATGGGAGCATCTAACCACCAGCACAGAGCCAGAAAGTCTGGGCATGGAACAATGGGGTCCAGGCTGAAATCTGCACTAGACACCTAGAAAATATCTGTTATACTCGGCAGTTTGTGACTGATCCCACTCAAGTGAACAGAAAATCCTTCTTTAACTGTAGTGGCCTTTTAGATCAGACCTGCTGTTCCCAGATAGTGATGGCAGGACTGTCTGATAGATGGCTGTCTTCCATAAGCCTATTTCTCCTCTTCCTGATGTAATATAATTGTTCGCATGGTAACTCTAACCAGTCTCTTGTGTATATTCATGTATATACTGTTTGATATTAAAAAACCAAAAAGACCGACAAAAACATTCCCCATGAATCAGAAAAATGAAATGCAGAGTATTTCATGTACAACTTCTTAATATACTGCAGAGAAAGAATTGGTCTAAAATAAAGATCAATTCAGGAAAACAAAACAAAACAAAACAAACCCACTTGAAAAAAACACAAACACCCCCCCCTCCAAAAAAAAAAAAAGGTTGAAAATGCTCAATCCTTCATAATAAGGAAACTGAAAATAATGAAATTGAGAATTCTTGAAACTATAATTTAGCAAGAAATATTGTTACATAGTCATGTTGCAATACCACAGGAACCTATTGAGGCACTGTCATGGTTTAGGGCAAATTTGGGAGGAAACCTCCGAATGGGGTCCCTCTAGGAAAAAAGAATCCAAGCAATCCCTCCCCCAATCGGCTCGGGAAAAAACTTCCACGGAGAGAAGTGGAAAAAACCAACTGTTTATTCAACAGGCAACACACCTCCCAGCACAAAAATGAGCAATACCAAACAGCAAAACCTCTCGCGTTCCAAAGAGATGACAGATTCAGAAGAGTTTTTTCCGTGGGCTGCCCGGCTCACTCAAGCTGGTATCAGTCCCTCCGGTGCTGGGGAATGCTGTGGCCCAGGCTGGGCCCGGTAGGCCACAGGTGTGAGCTCCCGGTGCTCCCCCGGATTTTTCAGTCCAGAGCAGGTTCAAACAATTCCAGGAAAAAGGAAAAGGAGGGGAAAAAAAAAAAAAAATCCAGGGAGCTTCTCTGCCTCAGCTAGCCAGAAAAAAAAAACTAACCAAGAGCAAAGGAGAGCTGTCTTTCCCTGTCCACCGCAGACAACACAGTCCAAGAGCAGGAATGCGGGGGAGCCAGTGCAGTCTCTGATAACACACCCTGCACTTCTTCTTTCCCCCCCTTCACTCCTGGGACCAGTCTTAAAGTTGCAGAATTTAATATTCAACACCAACAGAACAGACGATTTGGGGATACAGGCATCATACAGTCACCCCAAGACAGGCACTTAAGTCAGTTGGCAAATCTTGAGACAGTTTGTGTTAAGTTAATTAAAAGAATGGGTGATTTTCACATAATACACAGCATAATCTTTGCAAAAGAAGTAATGATGAAAACAATATCCTAACTCCAATCTAGAATATATAAAGTTGTTAAAGTTATACTGTCTATTAATTTTGTTCTTCCTTGGAAAAACATTTGGTTTAAATAAATTACCCATTTCTCCGCAGATATTTATGAAATGCCTTCCCATCACTTGACCATTTTCAAGAAAATCTTTGGTTGGGAATTAAACATTATAGTGAAGAGTCAGAGACATTCATTAGTGTATCAAAGATATAAAGATCTTCATCTTGGGGAATCTTGAGTTTTCAGAAATTTGTATTTTAAAACAGGGAATAAACAATGAAGGTACAATGCTGAACAAAACTAATAATTCTGTATTCTATGTTTATTTTGTTATAGCTGTTAACAAATGCCTCTGCAAATTCCATTTACACAAAAGCAAGAACAGATTGAAATCTGTTTTGCTCGCCATCTGAATTCTATTTATTCAGCACTTCACAGGAGGAAGTCTCTGAATAACAAGACAACCTGTCTTAGAAGCATGGCTGTCCAAGGGATCATTTCCCAGCCAAAATTGCACCAATCTATAGCATAGTTTTCTCCTTCTGTCAACTCTAACCTGACTTCACCCAGAGTATAGCATTTTGTCACATTGTCCCATAGGATCTTCTTTCCTGCTCTGGTTACTCCAGCTGAAGTTCCAACCTTTCTCATTTCTCAGTTCTAACATTAATCCTGAAATTCTGCTTGCTTTCTGAGTAAAATAAGCCCAACTGTAGCAGGGGTACTGCCAGAAAGCTAGGGCAGACAAAGTAACCCTTACATCAAAAAATTAATGGATATAAGGTCTCTAGGATTGCATATAGTGTGAATATCAGGGTTTTGGTTAGATTAGGAAAAGGAGAAATCCAGGAGTTCAATGTGGGACTGATTTGAAAAGTCAGTGCCAAAGGAGTTCTGTCCAAGGAATTTACAGTCTGGGGAAAGTCTAGGGTGTCTAGAAAGAAACCCAGAGCTCTGGTGAGAGTAGAACAGAAAAAAGGCCCCCAAAATAACATGTGAAATAATAAATGATTCTTTTTTTCATAAGGAAAATTTCATGATTGAATGTCTAGACCTACAGATCAGGCATAGGTGTGTGTTTTAATTAAAGCTAGGATTATGGCTAGGTTCACATTGTGAAAAAAAAGCGAAGAACTACAGTTGTATTTGATGCAGAAAGAGCAATGAAACAGTTGGCTACAAAAACATCACCCCCAAGAATTCTTCACTGTGGAATTCAGCTGTGGCTTTTGTGAGGCTGAGCATGGTGTTAAATGTAGAATTACAATGGGAATGAAGAGCAAGCCCTGGGTTCCCATTGCTGTGGTACTGGAAGATTTCTACTAAAGGTGAAATAGGACTACCAATTACATGAGAACTACTTTTTAAATTTTTTTAAAATATACTTTACTTTATCTGCTTTTTGTATTACTATGTTAACCACTTTGTAATGACCTCGATTTTGCTCCCCAATAATATTGACTTAAAAAATACAATAAAACTATTTTCTTTGCAATTGAAATTCATCTGTCTAATTTCTCCTGTCCAATTTAAATAAAAATGTGCAAACTACAGGGAAATTAGATTTTTTAAAAGCAAGATGCAATTTAGGTAATTACCTTAATTTTATTGTGTGTATATTTATGTATGTTTACAGTAATACATCTGCAGAGTGATAGTGAATTGCTAAACTGAGGTTTAACTTCCTGTTAAAGTTTTACTTATTAAAGTGAGAATCTAATAGAGATTTGTTTTTACCATAGACTAATAGCAGCTAATCAATCCTATGTACGCTTCAGTGACAGCTGTGTTCTCTTCACGGATATTTTTATACCGTCCAGTTATCAGAGTGTTTCCTTAGTCTCAGTAGCAATGACTGCTCATGTAAAGGAATCAGAGGGAAATCTGATTTGTCAGGATTTGTCTTTGGGGTTCCATGGAACATAAATCTCAAGTAGCCAGGCTGTCTACATTTACATTAATACAAACGAGGCTGGACTCTGAATTCTTTATTTATTGTGTTTGCAGGAAGTTCTGTAAAAGGACATTTTTCTTCTAGTTTAGTGAAACTTTTATTTTCTGATGCAAGATAGGCAAAAATATAAAATGGGGTGGTCTAAGGTATCTCCTGAAAGAGCATCACTTTTTTCACTTTTTTTATTGACTGCATGAAGGGTTGCAGTATGATGCAGATTGGAATGGATCCCAGGAGGTCTCTAGGGCAGGATCCTTCACAAAAGGAGGTTTGCCTTGAGGTCAGACCAGTCTATTCAGGGCTTTAGCTAGTCTGTTTCTCATAGCCTTGAAGGAGTAGTCTTCACAACTCAGCAATCTATCTCACTGCTTGGCCTTCATCATAGTGAAAATGGTTCTTCCCACACTCCTTCAGAACCTTCTCTGTTCTTGTTGGTGCCCCCTACTTCTCGTATTCCCACCACAGATTCCTGCAAAATGCCTGGCTGGATTCTTCATCAGAATCACCTCAGATTCATTCTCAGAATCTCAGGATTATTGGAAGGCTGCTGTAAATTTCCCCTTAAACCACCTCTGCTCTAGGCTGAATAAGCCAAGTTTCCTCAGTCTTTCATCACAGGGCAAGTGCTCCTGCCTCTGACCAGCTTTGTGATGTGGTTGATCTGTTGGGAGGCCAACCTGGACACCAGATGTGTGCTGTAGATGTGGTCACATGAGCATTGTGTTTAAGGGGGAAATAATTTCCGTTATCTATTGTCTGTTTGACAGCACAGGAATCTACTGACAATTTCTCGAGCTCTTTTGATATTCTCTCTCCAGTTCAGGTCAGGAGATACTGATTGTAACATAGATTGCTAAGGTATCAGGTATAATTTGCAAGCCCTTGTGAAAGGATTCCCAAAGGATAGACTGCTATTTGCTGGTTTTAATGCACTATGTTGTTTCTGTTTGTTGCCTTCTAAATCCATCTTAAGCTGCAACACTGAAATTGGCATAATACCTTTTGAGTGGGCAGTATGCCATGCTAACAGATGGCCATGCTAGTGGACAAGTTATGTGCATCAATTTTGATTAGGATGGGCAGGAATCCTGAAACAGCCATCACAGTAGAGCTTCGGAGCCTGTTGTTACAGACGTAAGTCATCAGTGCTGCTGCTCAGAGATGCAACTCTGAATCTCCCAGAATAGCATGTGTCTCCATGTAAAGCGTTTCTGCTTCAGTGGATCAGATTAATTTTGAGATAGAGTAATAGTATTTAAAAATCGAAGTTAACTTTCCTCAGATTATCATGGCTACCAGGAAACACATTTCTTCTCACTAGTACCTCCTATGTATCACACAAATCCTTATTTTTCTTTTTCTTCAGAAAATCAGACTTGTCCTTACTTCAGGAGTATTTTTAACAGGCAGATTTGCCCAAGTAGATAGGTAGATAGATAGCTAAATACATTGATCCTTCTGTTTGAAAATCTGAGAGCACAGCTCTTTATAGGAGCCACTTAAAACTTTTGGTATGCTGTCCCTAAGTAATTTTAGTACCTTGAATCCTAAATTGTACCTTCTCTTACTATTTTAATGACAACCAATAATTTTTTTTTAATCAAAATTTGTTGCAGGGTAATTCTATTTTTCCTCACAATTTTGGATGAGAAAATTACTGTCTATGGTGATTATGTCTCTATTCAGAGATTTCATGTGGGGACAATGTCTTCTGAATTACTTTAAAACAGGAGAGCTAATCTTGCACTGTCAAAATAAATTAGTTTTTGAAAAAACAATGCTATGAAGATGTACAGCACCTTGTACTGCACTTTACTTTGTGGTTTTAGAGTTTTATTTCCCCCTTAACCATAATCTGTACCAGACACTTTATTTTTATAAACCTAAAAATTAAGCTTAAAAATAATTTGGAATATCTTCTGAAATGATTTGATGAAAAATGTAGTGAAACTAGATTTTGCATCTAATAGCAAGTGATAAGAATTATGTTCATATTGATTACATTATCTTAATCTCTACATCCACTGTCTTTCTTAGATAACATTATGATATAAATATGTATTATTCTGATAGAGTAGGAAAGTGTGGGACAGTACTGTGCTCTTTATTACTGCTGTATTTCAGAGTTTTTATTCAACTATGAAAGCTAGCCAGTAAGCACTGAGGAAGTATCGTCTTTTGGAAGCTGATTACTGCTGCATTGTCAATATGCAGCAAAGTCACATACATCACTGTCAATGATACTGGATTGAGAATGATCAGAACTCCATGAAAATTGACTTATGAAAAAGGATTTGAGCTTTTTAGTTTAGAAAAAAGAAGGCTGAGCGGACATAGAAGCCATCTTCAAAGACAAAAAAGGTGGCAGGAAGAAAAGGAATAATCAATCCTTCTTATTCTCTGCAGATATAGTGACGAGTAACAGGCTTTCACTGAAGGAAGTAGGAGGTAAGGGAGACATCAGGTAGAAGTATTTTAAAGCTGAGAATGGTTGAGCACAGGAATGGATTATCTGAGTAAGTAGTGCAGCATCTGTAACTGACAGGTTATAAGAACTGGTTACCTTAATAAAATAGAAAGCATGCTGAGACCTCAGTTGGGGGTGGATTACTTTATCTGTCAAGATTTCTTCCAACCTGTTTATTCTAATTTTATTAAATGCCTTGTCAACACAGAGAATTACATACTTTTTTTTTTAGCTTGCAATGGTATCCTTTATGGAATGAGACTCTCTAATTAAAAGAAAAGCTATTCTACACTGGTCAAAATATATGTAAACGCTTGAAGCATTTAAATACAAAAAACTCTTAATGAACATCCTAGTTTTGCTTGCAGGTGCCAAGAAAGGGCATACTCTAGAGCCTTGTGGGTATAGCTTGGTTGCTATTCTATGCCAAACATGTTATCACTGGCTGGTCCTGGCTTCAGGGGGAAGAAAAAGGTGAATGTAGATGAGAACAGGCCCATTTTACTCCATTTCTTTCTCGGGGACCAACACCACAGACTCTGTCCCTCTTCTGCTGTTGCCTGTCCCATCCCACCCCTCAGGAGAATGCAATTCCTAGCAGAGAACCCAGCCTTGATGTGGGCGCTGACCTGAAAGGATCTGAGTTGAGTCATGCCCAGCCAAGCCCAGCTGAATACTGTAGGCCAGAGCCAAGCCCAGTGGAATGAGTGGTCCAGGAGCGGGCAGCATGGTGCAATGCATACAGTCTGGGTTTTGGGGGGATTTGTCCATCACTGCTTTTTTGTTGTCATGGGAGGCCATGTGGTGCTAGGTGTGAAATGTCCACCATCTTGTCTTTGCCTTGGGAAAAGCTATGTGTCACTGCTGGAGTGTGGAAACCCCTGCCATTTCGTCTTTTTTCCAGCAGCCATGCCAAACTGAGCCACGGTGGTGAGCACATTTTGTGTGCAAATCACCTTCTCTTTTGCATACTTTTGTTACTAATATTGTTGCTGTTACTATTAATTTCTTATTCCATTGCTGTTTGTTTTCAGTAAATTGTTATCTCTACCCGTAGTTTCTGCCACCAGAGGTCGTGGGGGAAAGGGGAGCCATTTTCTTGGAGTTCAATTTCCAGCTGTTTTTAAACAACCATGTGCAAATTAAAGACTGAAAGAATATTTTTTCATTTTGCTTTTTCACACAGCAAAATCATAAGGATATTTTCAAATGTCAAAATATACTGAGCATATCACAGTGCTGAATTCAATGTATGGATTGGAGAAAATTAATTAATAGATTTCTGACACTGCAAAAATTTTACTGGAGCTAGGCTACATTTTTCAGGAGTCATGACTTTAAAACATTTTCTATCCTGCATGCCTGAGACTGCAAATGGCTGAAGTCCTTATTTCCCTGAAAGGAAGTCAAAAGCAGGAGATGAGGGAATTCAGCAATTATGGAATCAAACATTTTTATTTCTTCAATTAAAGCTAATGCAGATAATATAAACTTCAGTTTAAAAAATGTGATACATTTGTGGTCTATGCATCTTGTAACAGCAAATATTTTTCTAAAGAATTAACATCCTAATAATAAGCAAAAGGAAAATTGAATGTATATAGTATATATAGTATAATATTTCTTACCATTGTACTGTATTGCAAGTATCAAAGCAATCCATGTAATTATATACATATTATAGGCTTCTTGCATCAAGGGCTTCTCAGTCTTACTGTCAGCTGTTACTTCACTATAAAAAGCTTCTGTACTGTCTTTGGTAGAAGCAAGAGTTGGCTCTGAATGAGTTTAATTATCCTTTCTCAGACTAGTAGGATTCAGGAGTTGTTACTAAAGATTGTCAGAGGTATGCTGGCAGGCCACATTGTGTAATGAGATCTGTCAGAGTATTTCCTCCACAACCTTTTTCAGGCTCTTGGAAATCCAGTAAAGGAAATTGTGGTGGAAAGCATCAAGTGAGCATCTGACAGTGAAAACAAGACTGAGTGGTAACTGTGGGATTCAGCCTGTAATAAACATGCCGTAAGTATGTACATCCATGCTCCATGTGAGCAGCAAACAGGACCCTGGCTGTAGATTATGAAAACCAAAATCAGAGAAGCAGCACTGCAACCATGTCCAGACTGCTTTCTTACTCTTACTATTGTCAGTTCAGATTTCTTTTCAGAAAGAGTATTCAGGGCTACAGATGTCATTTATCTGTGTCTCCATAAAACCTTTGACAAAATCCCCTATGACATTGTTCTCTCTAAACTGGAGAGAAATGCATTTGATAGGTGGAGTGTTAGATGGATAAGAAGTTGGCTGGACAGTCAGATCCAGTGGTTAATGCCTCAGATCACGATGAATGTCAGGGACAAGTGGTGTCACAAGTTGTCAGGGGAGGGGGTTCTGCCCCCACTGCTCCAATCTGGTGAGATCCCACCTGGAGTGCTGCATCCAGCTCTGGGACCCCATCTGATGAAGGAGGACATCGACCTGTTGAAGCGGAGTCCACGGAGTCCAGGAGAGGCCACTATGATGATTAGAGAGTTGGAGCACCTCTCCAGTGGGGAGAGGCTGGGAGAATTGGGATTGTTTAGCCTGGAAGAGGGAAGGCTTTGGGGTGACCTAATTGTGGCCTTGGAACAAGGAACCTACAAGAAGGATGGAGCCAGACTTTTTACAAGAGCATATAGTGACACCACAAGGGGGAGTGACTTCAAACTTAAAGAGAGTAGGTTTATATTAGATATTAGAAATTAATTTTTCACTGTGTGCATAATGAGGCATTGGAAGAGATTACCTAGAGAAATTTTGAATGCCCCATGCCAGAAAGTGTTCAAGGTCAGGTTGAATGCAATTCCAAGCAAAGTGGTCTAGTGGAAGGTGTTCCTGTCCATGTGTTGGAACCAGATGATCTTTAAGGTCCCTCCCAAGCCAAGCCATTCTACGATTTTGTCATTCTAAGCCTGGCATTTATGGTTTTATTATATTGAATTTCATAAAGATTAAGACTGACAGCTACAATGGGCTATTTTTGGTCACAAGTGTACTAATCTAGCTAAGCTGTCAGGCTGCAGTCACATCTGACAGACAAAAGAATGAAATTATACCATCCTAAAGAGTTTCTCAGGAGGGTGTTACGAAGACGATAATCAAATTTAATTATATTGGCTGATGCACTTACATTCCTAAAGCCTGACAACATCTTTGTGTCTGCTCTGTTTGAAGTGCTGCTTTCTACTCTCCAAAATTATCAGCTTTTGAAATTTGCTGATCTGATGGTAGAAACACTAGATTTTCAGTGATAGTATGGAACAGATTTGGATCTAAGTGTATACAGCAGTAATGACTCCACACTTGTACAAAGAAGTTGTAAATTGTCACCTTCTCAAATCCTCCGTTTTGACAGATGTGTTCAGTAGAGTAAAATTTTTCATTGGTATTTCATTTCAGGAAGAGGGATGTGTTGGAAGTTATTATGATCTTCATAATGTTACAGAGCATTTTGAATTTTGTAGGTTAAATCTAGGGTATTTTTAATCTTTTAGAAAGTATTTCTACTTTCAAGTTTCAGTTCAATGTTTTTAATGCTAACAAATCCTCCCTGCATTATTGTGAAAGCACTGAGATCAGTGCTAAGTATACTTCTTGTCAAAGAACTGGATCCTATACTAAATTAAATTTTATATATTTTTTTTAAATTTTCCCCTTTGCAATACTGAAGTATTTGAAATGGGGCCATATGAGTAACACAGAGAAAATTGTTAACACATTATTTCAAAAGCAGTCATTCCCAAAGATATCAAGAGATGCTCAGGAAGAATTTTAATCATAGCATTGATAATTTGGAAGAGAAGCAAAAAATACTTAAAAGAAGGAAACTTAATTTCCCCCCTTTATGATTCTAATCATTGAGTCATGTAGCAGAAACAAAGCTGGTAAATTAGTTAACTGCTGAGAACAGAAAATAAATAATAAAAAAGAATTCCCCTATTTATAATTATTTTATTTCCTGAAACAGATCTGATATTTTCAATCAATTGTTTATAAAATTCAATATTTTTCTTCAGAAAGTATATACTAATCAAATACCTTTGGCTAAAAATCTAGGTATATTTCCACCTAAGTGAGAAATGTAAATAGGTGTCTCTGAACACAGTTTTTTTTTACCTATGAAACTATTCAGTGATGCTTCCAGTCACTTGATCATACATAATTTTGGTTTATATGGATGTGCTCTGAGACATATACATAGACTATGAAGGAAAATGCTGCTTCTCAGAGCTGAAGACTGGAAGAGACTGATAAGACTAGGGTCCTTAAACAACAGAGATTCAGCATATACCCTATGTAATACCACATGTCATGGACCTCCAAACCCTTCCAATAAACTTTAAAATACTAACACAATATTTGCAAGGGCTGGACAGAAGCAGCACTGCTGCAATTAATGGAAAAGTACAAGTGTGAAAGTTGCTGTTTCAGAGATTTAGCTTAAAACAAAAAAGATCTAAAAACAGTCTTTTGGAGAAATGGGAAAAACAAGCCAGTAGAAAGTTCTGGTTTAAAGCTGTGCAAAAAAAAAAAAAACCAAAATAACAAATCAAACAAGTTTGCTGCTCTAAATACAGTTTAAAGGGAAATAATATTCAGCCTATTTTCATTTCACTGATTTCTCACCTGTAAAAGACTACTCTGAACATTTCATATCCTGCCTGAATCTTATCAGCTGCAGAGTTAGGTATTGATCAGCCTTTGCAAAAGTCAGCTGTGCTAAGAAATGATCTTTCAAGAAATGGCTGGATTAGAATTCCCGAGGGGATGAAATAGAGGATATATCTTCAAAAAGGACAGACTGACAGTCTTACCTGAATCTCCAGACATTCTCTACTGTTTAGCCAAAAATTACATGGAGAAGATTATTTTTGAGAAACACATAACTCCCTGTCTATGCACTTGTTTTTCACTCAGTTGGGCAAATTCACCCAATTTATCAAAAAACCCCCAAAGCTTCTGCAAGAAGAGAAAAAGTTTTCCATACTGTACGGTTAAACTTAAATTTGAATATCTTACAAAACACATCCGGTTGTCTTCTGCCACATATTGAATGATTTATTTGTAAAGTGCACAAAGAAGTGTAAAAACTTTGCCAGACAGACTGCAATGCCTTTGTTTAAGGCAAAAGAAAACAAACCAAATTATTTGTTCTTGTACTTGAATGTATATTCATAAAAATGTCTTGATGTTTTTGCTAAAGCACTGTATATATGTTGTATCATTGTATGTATGCTGTAGCACTATAGGCTTAGCTATAGTTGATTGTGAAGTAGAAAATTACCTCAGTTATTTATCAAAGATGAATGATTCTTGAGCAAGGAATAAACTAGGAATAAATTAGAGAACTGGCTTCTGGGAGAGTAGACACATCAAATTTTGATGGTAAGACCATACTCAGTGACCACACTAATAAACAAGAGATTGTGAATTCAACAACAAAAAGGGTATGAACTCTAGATTTGAAAGGGACGAGAAGGCATATTTCAGTTAAAGATTTTTATTCATCCAGAGTCTCTGAAAATATTTATAAAGAGTTTTATTACACTGAAAGATGGTGCTGCCTTTTGAATCTATGTTATGTGTTCCACTTTAGAAAAGGGAAGTCAACTGTCTGGGCTACAAAAATGATATTAAATACGCACCTGCTGTGTTTATCAGCAAGGCTGTTGACTCTCAACCCCCTGCTTACCCCCATTTCCTTTTCTAGATGATATTGTTCAGGAAAGCAATAACAAATAAACATAGGCAGATGTGAGCTGCCTGGCAATTTTGAATATGACTCAGGAATTCACATTAATCCCAGGCTGTGTATCTGTACAACTGTGAATACCAGAAAGGCTATATTACCAGAGAGGATATATCCAGGGCGGAAATGCTCTTTATTACCTTCCCAAATTTACCCTGGCACAAGGGTTATTTCCTTATAAAGCATGTAACAGGGATTATAGCATCGGCATTGATGACAAAATGAAGGTAGAGGGGTAAGCAAATCAAGCCACACTGCTCAAGCAGAGAGTATGTTTTGACACAATCTCTAAACATACATTTGTTGTGGACTGTACTGTCTTTTATGCTTTTTCTAGTCTGTGCTTGAGCTAGCTAATAGAAGTCTTGTTACCCTATTTCTTGAATTGACATTTTTCATTTCTGTCTTCATGAGTTATTTTTAATTTTCCCACACAGCTTTAATAAGAATTGAGGACATATCGAAACCACAGATCCAAACCAGGTTTGTGCCAATGTTATTAGCAAAAAGGTTGCAGCAGAAAGTTTAGAAATACTAGTCACAGTGCAAAATTTAATGTATTCTACATACATTCACTGCAGAGAAATACTTGGCATTTTCTAAATCTCATAATTTCTGGACCAAACAAATGTACAGAATTTATAACACCATAAAATTCTAAAAATAGGAGTCTGAAAAAACAATGATAATACATTTCATTCTGGACATAGATTCTACCTCACATAAGTGTAAGCTTTTTGATGGTTACCTTTGTCATCCTGAACCTAATATATACCAAAGAATCCTGATTTCAACTGGGGTAGAGTTAATTTTTTTACTTAGTAGGTGGTACTGTGTTTTTGATTTGTATTTTCCCTTTGTTTTCTGTCCTGTTAAACTCTCTTCATCTCAAGCCATGAGTTCTAGGTTTTTTCCAGTTCTTTTGCCTGTCATGTTGGTGGAGAGTGAGCAAATAGCTGTGTGGTGTTTAGCTGCTTGCCAGATGTTGGAGGTTGGGTGTTTACCTTTTTCTCTCTGTGGAATTTTCCCCATCATTATGCTAAGAATCTGTGGCTACACCCTAGCTCAAACGGCTAGTTTCTCTCGCGGTGGGTGGAGGGGGGGGAAACACTGCGATATCCAGGGGGCAGGTAAAGGAGAGGTTTAGGCAGCCGCTGCTACTCTCACTCATCTGGCTCAGAAAAGGACGGTCGCTAGGAAAACTTCGCTCTGCCACACTGATGTCAGGAGCTGCCTTCCTTGGCTGTGGGATCCTGCAACCTCCCTGCTCGGACGCTCTCCCGCATCTCCTGCTGACTCCAAGCCTCCTGTTTGGCACATCAGGACTGACACCGCCCCGGGACGCATGAGCAGCCTCTCTCTCCTCCGCCCTTCCAATCTGGGACGCAGCCGCCATCACCGCACGCCCTGCAGCCATGTGCGATCACCGCATCTCTCCTTTGCTCACTGGGAGCTGGCCTGGCTGCCTNCTTTCTCATGATTCTTGTTACGATTACATCGTTTCTTATGATTCTTATTACGATTAAACAATAATCATATTCAATTACCAAACAACTGTTACATTTAACAATCATGTAATTTATCATATGATGATTACGCAGGTGTAGCTTCACATGATCTAGAAGAAACAAAGCTCAATATTCATTCCCAGGGCCTAGTTCCCTTTCCCAGGCCTACCTCCTGAATCTATTGTATGCAGTTCCCATGATTTTTAGAAACATTTTAAACCTATGCGATCATTTCCCCCCTTTAAAAGTATTTTCACTTCACTATAGTAAGTGTAAATGCTTTCACTTGATACAGTCCTTTTGGCTTCTGAGTTTATACTTGATGTTCATCTTCAAATCCATGGTTGTTATAACCGTTGCCATGGATGCTGTCACAAACCGGGGAACCTGAAGATGATGGGTGTGGATTTCTGTCCCATGTTCGTGCCTTCATTATCTTTCGGTTCCAGGATGTCCTTCTCTGTATTTCTCTTTTCAGGATACTGTAGACTAACCAAATCATTAAGAACATAATTAGTAAGATTATCAAACTCTCAATGATAGACTTAATCCATGAACTCACACTCCATCCTAACCCTCTGAAGATTTTGTCTAACCAGCTTATAGTCAAGTCCTTTTGTTCTTCTTGTGCCTCATACTCTATTTGTTTCAATTGATTGATTTCATATGCTACATCTGCAGCCATGTTTGGGATGTTGTCCCGGGGTGACGTTTCCACCCCTTATGTCCATATCGTGA
>VWZS01006024.1:0-45949 GCA_013397075.1 Rhabdornis inornatus | reverse complement strand
AGGTGAATCAAGTCAACTTGCTGGACTCAAAACTGTCCAGCTGGCCTTGGACAATGCTGAAAGAGAGAAGTAGCCAAAGCTCTACCTTTACACTGATTCATGGATGGTAGCCAGTGCTCTGTGGGGTTGGCTGAAAAGGTAGAAAAAGGCTAATTGGCAACATAGTGGAAAACCAATCTGGGCTGCTGATGAGTAGAAAGACATTACCACTCGGGTGGAGATACTGCCTGTGAAAGTCCATCATGTAGATGCCCATGTCCCCAAGAGTCGGGCTAATGAGGAACACAGACACAATGAGCAGGTAGATTTTGCTCAAAAATAGAGCAAAAATGTCAAAGATAGACTTAGATTGGCAGCACAAGGGAGAGTTGTTCCTGGCTCGATGGGCCCACGATGCCTCAGGTCATCAGGGCAGAGATGCCACCTATAAGTGGGCACAAGAGGGGTGGATTTAACCATGGACAGTATTTCTCAAGTTATCCATGACTGTGAGACGTGTGCTGCCATCAAGCAGGCCAAGTGGGTGAAGCCCCTCTGGTATGGTGGGCGGTGGCCCAAATATAAGCATGGGGAGGCCTGGCAGATTGACCACATCACACTGCCTCAAACCCACCAAGGCAAGCGCTAGGTGCTCACCATGGTGGAAGCCACCACTGGATGGTTGGAGACCTACCCTGTGCCTCACGCCACTGCTTGGAACACCATCTTGGGCCTGGAAAAGCAAGTCCTGTAGAGACATGGTACACCTAAGAGAATTGAGTCTGACAATGGAACCCATTTCAAGAACGGCCTTATCAACACCTGGGCCAGAGAACACAGCACTGAATGGATATATCGTATCCCTTACCATGCGCCAGCTGCTGGGAAAGTTAAACGATGCAATGGACTACTCAAGACTACCCGGAAGGCACTTGGTGGGGGAACCTTCAAGAATTAGGAAACAAACTTAGCAGAAGCCACCTGAATAGTCAAGACCCAAAGGTCCATCAATTGAGCTGGTCCTGCCCAGTCTGAACCCTTGCACACAGTGGATAGAAATAAAGTCCCTATGGTACACATAAAAAGTATTTTAGGAAAGACTGTTTGAATTAGTCCCACCTTGGGCAAAGACAGACCCATCCGTCCAATTGTCTTTGCTCAAGAACCTGGTTACACTTGGTGGGTAATGCAGAAAAATGGAGAAGCCCATTGTGTATCGCAGGGAAACCTAATCTTAAGTGAGAACTGTGTGTAAAGTTTCATTATGCAGATGGTAATAGAATAAGGGGTGGATAATGTCTTAGGTTGCAATACAGGATGTGACCAAAAGTACATATTCCACCATCTGTTGAAACCAGGTGGGCAGTGATCCTTATCTCTGTGGGAGATATTCTCTGCTAATGGGCCATCTGATAAAATCAGGTAAGGCAGTCATCTTTATCTTTTCCATAACCCATCCTTCCTCCTCCAAGAAAATATTGTCTGTTAATGAACCATTGAATCCCACTGTATGACTAATAAAATTACATCATCCCATTGGGAGATGCTCCACCCAGGGGGAGGAGCCAAGCCTTTCTTACCTAGATAAAATCTGAGATTTAGAACACCAAGGCAGCCTTTTTGCACTGGATTCCAGAGGAAAATCAGACCTTTCCACTTCATCACTGGACCTTTGGAGGAAAACTGCACCTTCTACAGGAGCACTGCTTCAACTGAACCACATCTGGCAGGAGGATGCAGCCACCATTTAATGGGACTGCTACCAACACCCTGACTGACTGATGGGGTGTCAGGTTGTATTCTGACTCTGTCAGTGTTTTTGGGTTTGTTCTCTGTAATACTGTATTTCTATTTTAACTTTCCTAGTAAGAAACCTGTTATTCCTATTCCCATATCTTTGCCTGAGAGCCCCTTAATTTCAAAATTATAGTAATTTGGAAGGAGGGGGTTTACATTCTCCATTTTAAAAAAAGGCTCCTGCCTTTCTTGGCAGACACCTGTCTTTCAAACCAAGACAGTCATAAACCATCCAAGGTCCTTGAAGTGCTCCCAGACTCATTTCTGGGGCCTTCGACCAGAGGACTGTGCATTATCCACAGTGCTGCAATGATCCACAGTGTTGCATCAGACAGATGCAAGACACAGAGTCCTCCAAAAGAAAAAGATCGTCTTGGAGATCTCCTTGGGAGGAATCTGGGGCTGCTACCGATGACCACAGGGCACTGTAAGAAGTGGGAGGAATCTTGGGTGGATTCCAGAGGAGAGTTCATTCCCAATGAGAAATGGTCACCTCAGGTCGCTTTTCTTGGAGGAGCCTTGAGCTGCTACTGGGTTCTCAGGGGACTAATGCAACTGTGTAAAGCTTTCAGGAGATGCCTGGGAGGAGTCTTGGGTGGGTCCTTGAGGATATAGGTCCCACGAACAAAGAAGAATCATCTTGGATACTTTCCCTGGAGAAATCTGGGGCTGCTATTTGGGATCTCAGGTGCTGAAATAAAAGACAGAAAGACTCCAGAAGGTGCATGAGAGGTGCCTCATGTGGAACCTCAAAGATGCAATTTCCACAAAGAGAGAAAAAAATCATCTTGGGCAACTTCGCTGGAGGAGTCTGGGTCTGCTGCCTGGGCTATCAAGTGCCTAAATTAGAGATGAAAAGACTGGGAGATGCCTGGGAGAAGTTGCAAGGAGATTCCAGCAGATACATTTTCATTCAAAAAGAGAAAAATCATCTCAGGTATCTTCCTTGTAGGAGTCTGGGACTGCTACTCAGGATGTCAGGATTTATCAGTATTAGTGAAAAGACTCTATGAGATGCTTGGGAGGAGTCTCAGCTGGATCCTTGAACAGAGAGCTTCTACCAAAGTGCAAAACATCACAGGCAGCTTCCCTGGAGTATTCTGGGTCTGCTACCTGGGATTTAAGGTCTTGAAATCACAGATCCAAAATCCCCGGGAGGTGACTGGGAGGAGTCTTGGGGTCATGCAGGATAGTTTCCTCTAGAAGAGATAAAACATGTCCAGTAGCTTCCTTGGAGCAGCCTTGGGCTGCTACCCAGGATGTCAGGGCTTTAATAAGTAGAAGTAAAAATCTATTTGAACTCTGGCCAGCCCAGCCCAGTTGAATGCAGCCAAAATCAGGCCAGCTAAACTCAGCTGAACGCAGCCGAGCCCAGTCCAGCCGAGCCCAGCCAAACTGCTCTGCTTGAGCTGGAGCAGCGCCCCCTGCGGACGGGCGGCTCCTGCAGCCAGTGGCACTCAGGCCCTGCCGAGGTCCCTGGGAGCCAGAGAGGGGTGACTGTGGGGGGAAGCAGGCATCAGGTGCAGCAGGAGCACCGTGGTGTTACCTCAGGATGGCCTCTGGTGTGAGCCAGGTGACAGGAGGGGACAGAGGAGTGTCCTGCAGAGCATCCCGCCTGCCTGCCTTGCACCGGGAGTGAGAGAACCCATCCCAGTACAACCACAGTGCTGCTCCATCCTGCCTCCATGTCTGCCCAGCCCAGAGCTCTTCCCCCTTTTTGGGATCCTCCAAGGACTCCAGAGCTATTCCTTGGTACACAGTCAGCACTTTTCACAGAATCATGGAATATCCTGAGTTGGAAGAACACACAAGACTCATCAAGTCCTCCTTCTGGCCCTGCCCAGACACCTCAACAATCCCGCCCTGGGCATCCCTAAGAGTGTTTGTTGTCCAAACACTTGTGGAGCTCTGGCAGCCATGGGGCTGTGCCCATTCCCTGGGGAGCCTGGGCAGTACCCAGCACCCTCTGAGGGAAGAACCTTTCCCTGATCTCCAGCTTGACCCTCCCCTGGCACAGCTTCAGCTGTTCCCTGGTCCTGTCCCTTCTCACAGAGCAGAGATCAGTGCCTGCCCCTCAAGAGGAGCTGCAGTCCCCCTGGTGAGGTCTGAATAAACCAAGTGCCCTCAGCTGCCCCATGTACGCCTTCACATCTAGACCCTCCACCATCCTCACAGGCTTCATTGGATGCTCTCTAATAGATTTATAATCTTCTTGTATTGAGGCGTGAAAAAGCTCCTGATGCCATACCCACAAGGATGGCTTCCTGCGCCAATTGAGATGCCATGGCTGTGGAGGGCTCATGCCCTTTGGGATGCTGTGTTCATGGCATGTGAGGGCTGATGGTTCCTGCTGCTGTGTGGGGTCAGTGTGATCATCAGCTGTAAGTGCAAACTGGACCTGTCTGACCTCCCAGTGCAGCCCATACTCTTCCTTCCACTGTCTCCATCCTGAAAGCACTTTGGCTTCCCTGGCTCCAACTACAGGTGATGGCCCTGTCCCATCATCACAATGCCCATTGGTCTTCTCCTTAGATGGTTCCTCAGTGGAGGGGACATGACTCTGGGGTTGCTCCAGCCACATCCCACCCCACCCACCACACCACTGCAGATACCACCAGAGCAGGAAAGGTCACAGTGACAGGGTGGATAATGCATCCTCTGCCTGAAACCATAAGTAGCCCCCAGTTCTGAGGGACCTGCTGCCTTCATGAGGAGCGGCAGACATGGAAGAGTGGGACATGTCCTACAGCCCACCTGCCACCACTGCCAGCCCCAGGCTGTCAATAAATCTTGCCTAGGACTGCTCACTGTGGTGAAATGAAGGAACATGGGTGTCAGAGCTGGTGGCTGTGTCCCCATCCTCCAGACCTGCACTGCCATGGTGGGGACACGTACAGCCTCCAGTCATGGGCTGCTGGTCCTGCTGCGGGGATCCTGTCCCCCACCTCACTGGACAGAGCCACTAATACCTTAATGAGAGCTGACAAGTGCTCGGGCCAAGCCTGCCCAAGTGCACCAGCACAGGGAAGTCACCCTGCCGCAGCCAGCTGCCCACAGGAAGGACCTGTGGGCACTGCCTACCTCATGCTGGCAAGGGCTGGGCTGAGGATGGGGTGAAGCCACAGCCATCAGTATGCCTCAAGCTATCAGTGGTACCACAACCACTGGCACTCACAGCCCCTGATTCCTCCCTCCCTAAAAACTGCATCTGCCTTCTACCACCCATTTATTTAAAGAAACTGAAAATTAAAACCACACCTGGGACCAACACAGACCTGTGGAGCCCAGCTCCAGCCACTGGAACCTCCCAAGTCTCCCACCAGGCAGCTGGGGGAAAAGACAACCCAGTCCCAAGCATGGCTCTCCCTCCCTTCCCTCACTGCAGGAGGGGTGTGCAGTGTCTCTTTGGTCTGGCTCATAGCCAAGGGGGTCCACTCTCCACACATGTGAGAGCATGGAGTAGGCAGGAAGAGCAGCCCAGGCCTCACTGCTGGAGCTGGAGGTTAGTGTGCAGCAGCCACTCAATGGTTTCCAGCAGGTAGGCCATGCCATAGTGCCGGGCGATGTTCTGGAAGACACTGACATGGTCCATGAAGGCCTGGGGAGAAGAGAACAGGGAGGGAAGGATGGGGCTCTAATGGCGTGGCTGTGCAGGGCTGGCCAGAGGGCAGCTCAGCAGGTGCCAGGGGATGTACAGTTAGAGCAGAGGCAGAGGAGGCACAGGGCACCTTAGGACCCCTCATTGAGCTGCTGGGTTGGGCAGGTGTTGAAGTACCTGGGAGGAGATGGTGAGGGCAAAGTCTCCAGCACAGCTGCAGTACACAGGCATGTGTGTCTCCTTCACAGCATGACACTTTTTGCACACCTGGAGGCCAAGGAGGTTCAGGTGGGTCAGGAGATGAGACGAAGCCCCTCTGTCAGTGGCAAAGTGAATGTGTCCAGGCACAGACAACCATGGGAATGGGCAGAGTGGGGGATCCCTGTGCTTACCAGGTCCTGCAGCACAAAGGCCATCAGCTTCTTCTGCAGGGCTTCTACCAGCGCCATCTCGATGGCATCGATATCGTACTGCACATGGCAGTTAGGGCAGTGCCAGCCAGGCAGCACCAACCTGTCCTAGAGGCAAAGAGAGAGAGGTGAGCACCACAAATCCCATGCACTGGGATGGTGGAACTTGTTTCTGGAGAGGACAGAACATAAGCCAAAGCCCTAGCATGCTCAGATCCATCACATGCAGCTAGAAAAGAACAGAAAACTGGCTTTAGGTGAGGATGATCATGGGCAGCAGGCAGAGCTGCAAAACAAAGGGGAGATTAAGAGATAAAGTGGGTAAGATGATGGGCTGGCCTCCAGCACTGCTGTACTGGGGCGTCTATTGTCCCTAGGAGAGAGGCTGTACCTGGGAAAGGGAAGGGTCCTTGCACAGGTCCAGGTCCCTGCAGAAGTTGCAGTTCCTGCAGATGACTTCAGGAAGCACATAGGAGCGGCAAGGGTCCTGAAACTGGGCTGCTTCTGAGAATTCACCCACCTCAATGAGGCGCAGCAGGTCCCGGCGTAGTTTGTTCACCTGGTTGGTTATGTTGGCATCCAGGGAGAGGACCTGCAAGGATAAAAACCAGGTGAGCCTAGCAGCAGAAACTGTTCTCAGCAGGACAGCTCAGATCTGTGACCCTCATATGGATTCAGGGCACAGTAAACTGGTTGTAGATCCCTCCTGGGAAAAGCTTGCAGCAATGGACAAGGACCAGAATTTCAGTTCAGACCCCAATCCTTCAGCCAAGGGGCCTGACTCACCCCCACTAACCTTGCAAACGTATTTGATGAACTCCAGAGCTGGGTTGTTGAGTGGCAGGTAGGAGCCAGGCAGGACTGGGAACATGTCTGAGGGCTCTGTGGCATTCCGGGAACCAGCCATCTTCTTCTGGATCTTCTGGGTGATGGTGAAGAAGCTTTGGGTGAGCTCATTGGCCACATAATCTTGTGAGAAGGTGATCATGCCTAGAGGGATGAAATAGAGAGTGAACTGATTGGTGGCACATCGGGCAAGGTGGGTGGCTCTCTGCCTGCAGCAGGGCTGTGCTGGGGCTTGGCACTCACCAGGCATGGCCCTTAGCTCCCCAAGAGCCTCCTGGGACACCTGGCTGGTGTTCCTCCTCTTGATGGGGGTGCTCCCAGGGGTGTTACGCCGCAGTTCCTCCTTCATGCTGTGGTACACAGCCACGATGTAGGCTGGGAAGACATAGGCAAGGCTCCAGCTCCTACCCAGAGCTGGCACTAGGGGGGAAACAATGACCTCAGCATCTCCCCGTGCTGCTCACCTGATACGATCATCAAAAAGTAGCTCTGGCAGGAGCCAGCCTGGGGCAGGAACTGTGCCATGTTCCAGCTGTTCTCCAGCAGCTCCTCCACATCTGGCTCCCTTTCCTCCTCCTCTTCTTCCCTTGCCACCTCCTCATCCTCGCTCTCCTCCTCCTCCAATGCCTGCCTCTTGATGGTGTCCTTTTGGGGGTCCCAGCAATGCCATAGCAGTCCCTCATGCCCAGCCAACACCTACCCGCTCTCCTCCCAAGGGACAGGGTGCTTCCCATCTCTTACCTCCCCATAGTGGATGCGAGAATCCACTTTTCCCTTGATACCTCCATAATTTGCTGGGTCCATCCAGAGTAGGAACTCCCAGCAGCGGGAGAATGAGATGGTCAGAGAATGGAAGATGTCCTTGGAGTGGATACTGGAGGAAGAAAACTGCAGTCAGTCCCTGTCAACATAATCTCTTCTCCATGGGACACTGTGAGGAGGTGGTAATGGCCAGGAGAGAGGGGTGTCCCCTTTCCCACTGGACCCCTGCCCAGGGATCCTAGGGAAAGTCATGCCCAAGGACACTTGGCTCTCTGCTGTTGTGTCAAGGTACCTATACCACAGCTGAGATGTGGACAGCCAGCCAGAGGACAAGTTGCTGGGCATCTCAGGCTCTCCTGGAGCTCTCTTCAGGATTGAATCCTGCAAGTATACTTGGAATACTGCCTGTAGAGGGCAGCTAGGGACAGATTACTACTCCAGGCATGACAGCAAGAGAACTGGGAAGCCTTGTCCCTTCAGCAGCTTTGCCAAAAAAAGTAATAAATTCAGTTCTGAGATGCATCAGAAGGCAAAAAGTCAGGGCCCTGAGCACTGCCCCAGGCCCACCCCCAGGAGCCTCATCTCCAGGTGCACTCCACCTGTTGATGATGTACTCCATGTAGCTGATGGCATCCTCAATGCGCCGCTTCTTGGTGCACAAGATGATGCGGTTGAAGTTGGCGTAGACCACAGAGGAGCCCAGGCGCTTGAACTCGGCCACCAGCCTGCAGCAGGACACAAGGTGGGGTCAGTGGGCAGGAAAGCAATGCCAGAGGGGCAGATGTGACCCAATGAGAATGCGCTGATCCATCAGCCTGGAGTCAACATGCAGCAACACTGGGCAAGGGAAGTCACCCAAAGAGGATGAGAGGTCCATCCTACTGCCCCATCTTTCTGGAGGATCACTTGGGTGCCAGCGTCCTGGTCACTAACATCACACCTCTCCACTCCCCACCCACCAGCCTGGCACACTTCAGACCTCACTTACTGCAGGAAAAGCTTCTTCATCATGTTGTGGAGCGTGCGGTGCAGTGCCGGGTCATAGAGCAGGGAGGAAGGAGAACGGAGCCAGCGGTAAAAGTGAATGACCTGGTTGTCTGCATAGATGTTGTGGTACTGCGTAATCTCCTTCACCCAGCTCACCACCATGCTCTTCAAAATCCTGCCAGCAAGCAGAGACCAGCGTCATCCCACCAGCCACCAGCAACCCCTTCTCCCTTCCTGACAGGGATGTGTTTATGGACACACTAGAGGATTTAGAACAGGAACTCCCTTGTTCAGCCCTCAGCACGTGATCTGTGCCTCTATAACCTGGTAGAGCATGAACAAAGGAGAAAGCAACATCCCCACAAATCTGCTGGCTGAGGCACCAGGCAGCTCTGAGGATCTTCCAACGTGTTGGAGTAGATGCCTGCCATGCACTTGAGGCCTGGATTTATACTTAGAGTACCCTACAAGCACTACTGCTGGAGAAAGACTAAAGCCAGGAGGGAATGAAGCAGGACCAGGATGGAGAGCACCTGCTCTACCTCCTGCTGTTTCTCAAGCCACACCTGAAAGCATTGGAGCAGAGGGCAGTCTCATCGTAGCTGGCTGGGATGTTGGCAGCTTGGTTGCCTGTCACCATGTCCTCCAGGGATGCCTGCTGAATCACATCAAAGCTAATGCTCATGCTGGAGCCTCCTTCCATGTCATTCACGTGGTGGGACTGCAACACGGTGTTCACAGCCAGGCTCTGGATGTCCAGCTCCAAACACACTAAGAGCAGACACAACTGTCAGCAGGGAGGCAGGGAAAGGACCAGGAACACTGTCCCTGCTGCTGCCAGAAGTGCTTTTCACTGGTACAGGGTGATCTAATCTATAGGTGCCACTGCACTCAGAGGGCAGATGCTTTCATAGGAATGACTGGACCTTCATAGGTGTTGATTGAGCCTTGTCTTTCAACGAGACCTACTGGACCCTCTGGGGACTTCTGGACCTATTGGACCTACTTACCTTCTGGGGACCACCAGTTTTCCTGGAGGCTGCAACAGTGGACCTCAGAAGAACTGAGTACAATAAAGCTGCCTAATGCTCTCCCAGCATCACCAGTGATGACCAAGCGAGCTTTCCTTGGGCTGAGAACATTGCAGGTGGTCTGCCAAGTGCTGCTGTCATTGGTCACTGGTAAAAAATCCCTATTTTGATGTCTGCACATGTTAAAGGTGAGCCTTCCCTGCTCCAGGACATGCCCCATGCCATCCATTTTGCCCATACGGATGCTGAAACCCAAAAGCTGCTGGTTACAACTGTCCATAGAGACTCTTTGGGGACTGCATCCACCCCTCTGCAGGACTCACTGAGCAGGACTCAGCTCTGCCCCATTCAGTGCTACTACCCTCTTCACCTGTGGAGTAGCAGCCAGGGTTGTTGATCTCAACTGAGGCTCTCTCATCGAACTCCATGACCAGGCGGTTGTCATCGGCCTCCTTCCCCCCCAGGTCGGGGCGGGCCGTGGGGGACAGCCACAACAGGTGGTTGTGACGACAAAGGTGGCGTGAGAAGAATAGGTCAGAGCCGAAGGTGGAGATGTCATCAGGGAGGTTCCCAATGGGGATGTGGTAGTACCTGAGGCACAGAGACATCAGTAGTCATTGGCATGAGCATGGCTGCAGGAAAAAGAGACCCTGACCATCCCCTCAAGGGATGAGGCAGCTCCTGTAGTCCCACTGAGAGCATGGCAGCCTTAGGGGAACATGGCCACCCTAGGTACCTGCTCATCTCAAAAGCCTGGGAGAGGCAGGTATCTAGGTTGAGGTAGTGGCGAATCATGCGACGGGCAGCATGGCGCTGCCAGTCCAGCACCGAGTAGCTGATGTCATCTACCAGCCGGATGGGGACCAAGGGGAACTCCTCAATGGTGGGGATCCCGCTAGCCAGCCGTTTCAGGTCCCAGTTGGATTGCACAGCCACCAACGTGGGGCCCCGGCGCTCATCCTACACCAAGGAGAAAGAGACATGTCCTGGTGCACCTCTCACTCGCTTAGCAGGAAGCTGGTGGTGTCAGGTGCCCCATCCCCACAGCAGGTCCCATGGTCCTGGGACAGCACATCCCAGCATTCCTGAAGCACCCACCCACCTCCAACACCACCAGCTCTCTAGCTGAGCACAGGGATGGAGTGAGATCCTGAGGTGGGCCCTGCTGCTGGCACTGCCCCAAGCAAGCCCCCCACAAGCAAAACAAGCACCCACTTCTTGACCTTGGGTCCAGCAGTTTATGTGCAGGTGTTCTTGGTACTAGTGCACCAGTGCCTTCAGCAGTATCCTTCCCTTAGTCAGGTCCCACTGAAACCTTCCCCACACCTTCATCTCACCTTGTAGCCCAAGAGCAGCCGCTGGACACCTCTGTAGATGGCCTTGGGGTCGGTCTCAGCGCGCACCTCGAAGGTATGTTCGTCTGGGGGCAAGAGCTCCTTGCCCACCTTTTCCAGCAGAGCCGTGCGCTCCACCGAGAACAAGGTGGTGAGGTTTGGCATCTGGTTGCTGCGTACCTGGGTGCAAGAGGGACCACGTCAGAGCAAGGGGAGAGTGACCCCGGGTTGTGCAGTGCCGGGGCCCTGCCAAAACATGGCAGGGATGTGCAATGTATGGAGAAACCTCCTGCTGCCTGGCCCTACCAGGGAATGGTCTGTGGTGGAAGGGACCTTTAAAGGTTGTCTAGTCTAACCCCCTGCACAGACAGGGACAATACACAATCTCAGAATTGCTTAGGTTGGAAAATATCTTTATGATCAAGTCCAGCTGGTCACCCAACACTGCCAAGTCCACCACTAAACCATGTCTCCAAGTGCCACATCCTCCTATCTTTTAAATCCCTCCAGAGACAGTGACTCCATCACCATCCTGGGCAGCTGTGCCAAGGCTTGCAAGTTTTGGTGAAGTTTTTCCTAATATTCATCCTAAAACTCTCCTGGTACAACCTGAGGTCAACCAGACCAGGTTGCTCCAGGTCTCATCCAACTTGGCCTAGAACACTTCTGGGGGTGGGGTAGCCACAGCTTTGTCAGCAAACCTGTGCCAGGGCCTCACCACCCTCACAGGGAACTATTTCCTCCCAATATCCCACCTAGCCCTGCCCTCTGGTAGTGGGAAGCCATTCTCCATTGTTCTGTCACTCTATCCCTTGTCCAAAGTTCTTCTCCAGCTCTCTTTAGGCACTGGAAGGGGCTCTAAGGTCTCCCTGGAGCCTTCTCCTCTGGTTGAACACCTCCAGTTCTCCCAGCCTGTCTCCAAGGCAGAAATGCTCCAGCCTTCCTCAGAGCATGTTTGTGGCCTCCTCTGAACTTGCTTCAGCAGCTCCATGTCCTTCCTATGCTGCAAACCCCAGGGTGGGAGGCAGCTCTGCATGTGGAGTCTCATCTGAGCAAGGCAGAGGGGCTGAATCCCTCCCTTCCCTCCTGCCCATGCTGTGGGGATCAGTCCACGACATGGGGGGTTTTCTGGGCTGTCAGGGCACATGGCCAGAGCATGTCCAGCCATCAGCACCCTCAATTTCCCACTCTCCACAGTGCTCCTTACCTTGTCCAGCACAAAGACGGCAGCCTTACGCTGTGAGGGGATGAAGAGGCCCAGGAGTGCCTTGCTGCCCTGGGAGCTGTGGTACAGGTAGATGTGGCGAATGCTTCCTGGGGACACAGAGCACAGAGCATCACTGGTGCCCACAGACGCCAGGTGCCCCAGGAGACCCTCTTCCAGGATGCCTTACCTGGCTCCAGGTAAGTGAACTGTGCCAGCGAGCGCATCTCCAGGTGCTCAATGTTGAAGGTTTCAGCCTCTCGCCCTGCCAGGTGCCGGACAAGCTGCCTGCTGACCATGCACACACAGCCCAGGTGGATGAGGGCACGGAAGAGCAGTGGCACCTGGAATGATGGGGAGAGATGTGATGGAACTGCTACTAAGCTCTTCTTGGGGGTTGCAGACCTAGAATGACCCAGATTAAAACCCACAGGTAGCACATATCTGAGGTGCTTTGGCATGAGTTTGGTATTATCAGCCGTGCTAAAGGTATAGAACAGGTATCTCAAAACACACGTCTTCCTATCTAGGCCCAGATCCCACCATCAGGGTACTTCGGAGGACATGTGGAGCAATATTTGGGCAATCTTGCTGCTCTGCAAATTGTGGTTTGTCACTCTGAGGGAGGGGCTCCATTTGAACTTCCAGATAATTGGCACGGTGGGAGATTCACCACAGATCCATCCTG
The DNA here is from genome assembly GCA_013397075.1 of Rhabdornis inornatus. Taxonomy (NCBI): domain Eukaryota; kingdom Metazoa; phylum Chordata; class Aves; order Passeriformes; family Rhabdornithidae; genus Rhabdornis; species Rhabdornis inornatus. The sequence goes on along the minus strand of VWZS01006024.1, from coordinate 33,313 downwards.
TTTTATTAACCTGTAGCTGTCAAATCTACTGCTTCAGGAGACTCCTGAAGGCTTGCTGAGGAACTTGGTCCCAAACTAGTGAGAAGCAATAAACATTTCTTGCCTGATTGCTCTTCTCTTGTGCTAGTTTTAATTGTAGAGGCCCCTCACATCTCTTCAGCAAGATGAAGCATTCCCACCTAAGTTCCATCCCCAAGGGCAAACTGTTCCCTCCCTTGCATCCTTCTGTTACTCCTGCTGTGTTTTTTGGGATCATGATCAGAACTGAATTGCAGATGTTTAAAGATCAAGACAGATCTTCCCTTGCCCAGATCAGCATCCATCTGGGTAAACTGTGTCTCTGGGGATGAAAACTCCACAATCCCTTGGGCAACCTGCTCAATGATATTTGCAGAAGTTTTTTCTGATATTTACACAGAATTTTCATGTTTTAGGTTGTGTCCACTGCCTCCCATTCTTTCCTGGGCACCAGAGCAGAGCCTGGCTCTTCTCCACTCTTTGCATCGAGCAGGTCCCCTGAGCCTCTTCTGTGCTGCACACTCCAACTCACTCAACCTTACTTCAGATGACAGATGCTGCTACCCCATGACTATCTAAATTCCTTCATATCTTTAAAACGTCTCCATGCCCTTTGTTTTACTTCAGGTGCTCATTTTAATTTCCCCTTAACTTCTTGATTTTTTACTTTCCCACTTATTGAACACTACTAGAGTGAGAGGACTCAGGTTTTCCATGAGGAAGGTCTATAAATATAAAGAATTTGGGTACATGCCAGTCACTTTGGACAAGTAATCTGAAGTAAGTTTTGGGTGCTGCTTACTAAACCTCAGTATGGTTTGGTAGGCACAATTTTCAATTGCTGATGGCATATAAGATTCAACCTTTTACATCACCACAGGATTTCACAGCCTCCACACAATCATTAAGAGTTGTGCCTTGCCTTGAGAGACCTTTCTTCAAATTTTTCAAAAGCAGAAACTTAAGGTGAATAAAAAAGTTTTCTTTAACTATGTCCCACTGGAATGCTTCACAGGTTACACCAGTAACTTCAGTAGCAAAAGTCACCCAACTCTGTGATGATCTTTTTGCCCTTGCAGCCTCCTGCACCTCAGAAAGCATTTCATAGCCAGTGGCACCTCTGCTCACAGCAAAGCTTGTCCTACTCAGGACTCTCCATCCCTAATAATCCTACAGTGCATTTCAGTACCAAATTCACCTGCCTTTATGCTTTCTTTAACTCCACTCCTACAATGGTGTGGTCTATTCTGCCACTTCCATACAGGCCAGGTCTTTTCACTACAATATCTTCCTAGTTAAATTCCTGTCATCAGGTTTTTATCTGCTTGACAAGCCAATATCCTCACTGGAAGCAAGCATCTCAGGTTCCCACCTTCATTTTCAGCACTGGCAAATTGAATTTTAGCCTCATTGCTTTCTACAAGATTTCTTTTAGGTTATTCTTGCTTTCCCCAAACTTCCAAGTTATATGCTGTTCTTTTTTCTAAAGCTTTTACAACCTTGTTTTAGAGGACATGGCACTCAGATGCTCAGACGTCTGTATCACTCCACGTATGTTGGGTTTTCCCCCAGCTTTACTCCAAATGCCCCTTCTCCTTCTTGGTTCCAATACCAGCAGGGTGGCTCTGGATTAGTTTAGAGGAAGCTCTCCATTTCTTTCCCCAAAGTTTCCTAACTCCAAATAAACCCAAGTCCCTTTCTTGACATACTGTAACCCATGTCCTGATACTCAGCATTTGTCCATCTGAGCATAACTCCCAGTTTCCTGGACAATATCCAGGATCTTGGATTTTCGGTCTCTCACTGGAATTCAGACTAACAAGCTACTGCTCAGCAACCCTGATGAGCACCTGGAGGAGTTACCTGTGTCTCATACACTCCCTCGATGTCTGGAGCAGAGAGATCCGCGTTGATTTCGTTAATGTGCTCTTGGTACATGTCTTCAGGAACAGAGTATTCGTACAAATTGTAAACTAAGTTTGAGCGGGGCAGGATCCTGTTTACCTGCCAAGGTAAGGGACAGGATTATTGGGACACATCCCACCACATGGCACCACTGTCAGGACCCAGGCTCTGAGCCAGGCTACCTCTTGGTGCTCTCTCCTAAGAAAATCAGTGGGTTATGCTCATGCATGTTATAAATTCCTGTAACAGAAAACTTGATTTCCAGGCAAGGTGGGATTAGCAGAGGGACTAGGGCCTGGGTGAGGAATATCCACGGGGTAGAAGAATGAGGTGTTGCATGGCAGATGCTTGTAACTCCTGCTTACAGGGGAGGTGAAGTGTCTTACCTAAGTGCAAGCAGCTGTTTCCCCTTCCAGAGGGGCAGGTCCTCACCTTCCTGTAGGCTGTTCCCTCCTCAGGCTTTGGGATGCGCTGGTTGACATAGAAGACACGGGGAATGCTCAGCTTGATGCAGTGCAGGTCACTCCCTATCACTGCCCACAGCCGGAACAGCCCAGGCTGGCCGGTCTCAGCGATCTGCAGGATATGGGACACAAGGTCAGGGTTAGGAGATCCAACATGCCCTCAGTGCTTACATTTACATTGCAGAGCACTCTGGGGATCTACATGGTCAGCTGGTGGCTAAAAACAAAGCAGGGGACTTAGAGAGTCATCACTTTCAGCTCTGCAATCCCTGTGTCCTGCTACTGCCCCAGGCTACCATGAAGAAAACTCTGCCTCAGGCTGGCCAACTAACTCCAGGGAATATCTTCCAAGTCACTTTGAAGTCCTGGACCTGCAGCTCTGAGACCTTTCTGGAGGATGAAGTGGGTGACAGAGGCTGGGCTTAGGTGGCCGCACACAACAAATGTTTGTAAAAACACCTGGATGACACCACCCTACCTCTTCATTTGTACGTTGCTTCTAGGCACCACTGGAATCCTGCGTCCAATGCTGGGCTCCTCAACACAGGACACAGACATACTGAATGGAGTGAAGGGCCACAAGGAGGAAGAAGGGATTGGGAGCATCTTTCATATCAGGAAAGGCTGGCAGAAATGGGACTGTCCATCCCAGAGCAGATAAAGCTCAGAGGGATCTCATCCACATATATATACCCAAAGGGAAGTGCAGAGAGGACAGAACCTGACTCTGCCCAGTGGTACCCAGTGGCAGGGCCAGACATCATGGGCACAAAGCAGAATGCAGGAGGGTCCCTCTGCATGCCAGAAACTTTTTCCCTGCAAAGGTAAACCTGGTCCAGGTTGCCCATGGAAGGTGTGCACTCTCCATCCCTGGAGATATTCCAGGACGTGGTCCTGGGACCCCAGCTCTGGTGGCCCTGACTGAGTAGGATGTGGGACCAGTGGGACATTAAAGCTGCCCCAGCCTCAGTGGATGTTTCTGCTGTTCTGTGACTGTGGAGTGCTGCCTGAGGCCTGAACTAGAGCTGCCCCAGCAGATCTATCCACACATTTGAGAGTCACCAAGAATGACTCTGTAGGCACCTGTTTCCATCCAGATGTGTGCGAGTCTGAGGTTCTGCAGCTCCTCCTGGGCTCCCCAGGGCTAACACTTACATGGGGTAGGTCAGGGTTCCTGAATTTTGCCGTTTGACCACAGAGTGTAAATGTGAGGTTTGTGCCCCAGGTTGCTCTGTGGCAGGTCACCTCCCTGGTACCTGCACGACCTGCCAGGGCAAGTCCAGGATACTGCGCGCTGTGCGGCGCAGGTAACTGCCCAGCCCTTTGGAGAGGGCATCACGGACTGCTCCTCCACCTGCCGCCACCCCAGCGTCCTCCAGCCGCCGCCTCTTCCGCCGCTCCTGCCGCTGCCGAGCCTGCAGCTCCCACTTCTTCTGGTGGAAGCGCAGCCAGACCAGATGCTCTTCCTGAGTGGGGTGACAACAAGCATGAAATCAGCAAAGGCTTCCCAGCCCCACAACCTCACATTATACAGCCTAGCCCTCCAGCCCCCAGTCCATCATGCTCCTGCCTCAGCTGCAAAGCCACCACCCCCCTTTCCTCTATCAACGGTTGCTTTTCTGTCTCGTGGTTGTATTTCCCTTTGTATCCCAGAGCCACGCGTGTGCAGAGTGTTTTGGAAAACCCACAGCTTGCTCCTGGAAGCACCCAAGCTGCTTGGATGGATGAGTACAGTCCTGGACAATCTGCTTCACCTACCTTGGTGGTGCCAAGGAGTGGAGGTGGTCCTAGGATCTCCCGCCAGGACTGGGACAGCTCCAAGTCCTGGGACAGCTGTTGGCTTTCCTCCACTGCAGGGATGCGCTTCCGCTTATTTGCAATGGGAACCAGTGGCTGAGGGATCTTGACAGCCCTAAAGTCCTCTATGTCACCCACCTGTGAGCTGGGTGTCCCCTCCACAGGCTGGCTGGCAGGAACCTGAGAGAGCAAGGAAAGGAGGAAGATGGGGACTGCAAGAGAAAAGCCCCACTGGCACAGCTAGCATATTCCCCTCATCCTCTTTACCTGCTTCTTGCCTTCTGAAACAAAGAGCTCATTGATTTTTTTCTGTTTGTACACATCATTCTTCTCCAGGAGTTTCTTATGAAGCCAGTCCGGGTGTCGGACCCGTGGCACTGGGTTCTTTACCTGCAGAGTAGTGTCAGATCACACTGAGTCCCCAGCACAAATCCTTCCTCCTGTCCACCTCCCCTACTGCCCCATACCTGCTGCAGGGCTGCAGGAATGGTGATGATTTTCTGGATGGTGCTGCCCAGTCTCTCAATGTAGTAGTCCCAGTCCAAGATCTGGGAAGAGGGCAGAGCTTGGACAGTGAAGAAATCCAAGCAGAAGGGTCCCCAGACATAGGATGAAATATGCCAATAGCACCCCCACCCCAGCCCCCTGCTTTGTGAGCACAGGAAGCTACTGCCCAGGTTACGTCTCCGAAAGGACAAGCCCCTGTCCCAGATGCGGGGTCATCTGAAGGGATGCCTCACTCACCGCACGGATGTTGAAGTCCTGCAGCGAGGGGCTCTTCAGCCATTTTCGGAGGTAGTGTTTGCGCACACTGGGCTCAGCTTGGAAGATGGCAAGGGGGATGGCCCTGGGGAAGGCAGGGAATCAATATGCTAGCACCCTACAATCTACTCTCCCAGCCCGTGGAGATCCTCCAGGCTTCTCCTAAACTCCTGCGAGGCCACTGGGCTGTACAGTGTTACCCATTGCCCTGCTCATGGCCTGCGCCAGATTCAGGTGATGACCTGGCCATGTATTCTATTTCTCTCCCTTCCTGCTACCTGCCCATCCCCTCTTGGTTTCTCCCACAAGGCCAGAAGCCCAGGCCCCTCCAGATGAGGTTACCTCTCAGTGACTGGAGACCCTTCTGGTTTCTTGGAAATGATGAAGCGACAGCTCAGCCCTGCATCCTTCACCATCTGGTCCCCCAAAAACTCTGCCAGGCGCTTGGCAGTGCTGATGGAGGTAGACTTCTGCTCCCCGTAGTCCTCCAGTTTGCGTGACATGGACCGGTTCTCTGAGATGAGCTCAAACAGCTCTGAATCAGGCATGTTGGCAGCCTGAAAGACAGGGAAAAGCTCAAACTTAGCAAGAACGAATGATCAAACTTTGCTACTGTCAGGAACAGGGAGCCCCACACACAGCTGATGTGTCTCTTTACAGGGAGCCTGAGAATTGCTTCCTGGTGCAGCTGCCAGTGGAATCTATAGAAAAGAGGGAATGTGGGGTTCTGGCTTGCACCAGTTTGTGCCACGGCTGGGCTGTGGCAGCACAGCTTTGTGTTGTGCATGAAAAGTTAGGCTTACCAAGAATTTGTTGCAAAACAGCATCACAAAATGAAGGACTGTAGAAGACCAGGACTAAACATGTTTTGTCTCAAACATTCTGAGCATTGCTACAAGCAAGGTGTGATTGGAGGAAAAGGTCCCACAGAGGTGTGGCAGTGCTGTTCTGAGCCAATTCTCTGCCACACCTTAATACTCATGTTTAGTCCCCTCAGCAACACACATTCAGGAGAAGGGCTGGCTGTGCATGAAAGGGAACAAATAGGTCTCCCTCTCTCTTTTATTTTTATTCTCTCTTTCTCTTCCACTTGCTTTGTCTCATTGTTTGCTCCAGCTCTGGACCACCCATGTAGCATGACCAAAGCAAGACCAACACAGATCTAAGGACTGGTGATATTCTTTGTTTTCTTCCCTTGCTTTGCCTGAGCAAAGCAGGGCTGTCATATTCTACTTCATACTTTGTATTGAACCCTGTTGTGCGAGTGGGGAGCTTGTGTAAAGGTGTGTTGTGGCTTGTTAGCCAGGACCTTTGAGGAGTGGTGCTGTGGCTCACGTGCCAGCACCTTTGTGTGATGGTGTGTTGCAGCTTGTTAGCCAGTACCCTTAAATATTGGTGGTCTATGGCAGCTTGTGAGTCAGTGCCTTTTGAGGAGCTTGTGGTGGGAGTTGAGAACTTATTGAAGTGTTCTGTACAAAATTAAGGGCTTGTTTGCTGCCACTCTTGTGGAAGTCTATTGTAAGAATTGGCTTGTTGACTTTTTGAGTTTAAGCAGTGGGCTGGTTGTTGGAGTTACAGCGACTGTACAATAAAACATAAGAGTTCCTGACACATGACCAGTGTCTTTATTCAACCTGAAGAGAATTTATGATGAACATCATGCCCCCGGACCAGTAAGTCATGACAAGGACCCAGTTAGACTCTTGTTCCCTCCCACCCCCTTGTCTCAGAATCACAGAATCATTCTCACAGAATCATGAAAAGCCCTCTAACATCACCAAGTCAAACCACTCCTCCAGCAGTGCCAAAGCCACCACTAACCCATGTAACCACATCCACACAGCTTCTAAATTCCTCCAGGGATAGGGACTCTACCACTGCCACGGGCAGCCTGTCTGTGCCAGAGCTGGACAATCCTTTTGGAGATGAAATTTTCTCTATTACTCAACCTAAACTTCTCCTGCTGCAATTTGAGGCTGTTTCCTTTAATCCTGTCACTTGTTCCCTGGGAGAAGTGCCCAATGTCCACCTAGTTCCACTCTACTTTCAGGGAGCTGTAGAGTAAAAATGTCCCCCCTGAAACTCCTTTTCTCCAGGATGAGCCCCCACAGCTGCTCCTCATCAGACTTGCACTCCAGCCACTTCCCCAGCTCTTTTCCCTTCTCTGGACATGCTCCAGCCCCTCAATGTCTTTCTAATCATGAGGGGACAAAAACTGACCCCAGGGTTCAAAGTGCCTCACCAGTGTCCAGCACAGGGGGATGGTCATTGCCCTGGTCCTGTTGGCCATGCTATGGCTGGTACAAGCCAGGTGCCATTGCCCTTCTTGTCTACCTGGGCATGTGTTCAGTCACTGTTGATCAGCACCCCCAGATCCTTTCCTGTCAGGCACCCTTCCAGACCCTCTTCTCCCAGTCTGGAGCATTTCATGGTGTTGATCTGGCCCCTGTGCAGGACCTGGCACTTGACCTTGTTGAATCTCAGACCCCTGACCTCAGCCTATGGATCCAGCCTGTCCAGATCCTTCTGCAGGGCCTCCTGCCTTCCAGTAGATCCACACTCCTACCCAGCCCAGTGTCATCTGTGAAGCGACTGAGGGTGAAAGAGGTACAGGGGACCTGTACCACTGTGCAAGCAAAGTCCAGCCTCCCACAGTGCCTGACCAGCTCAGATGCTCCTTCCCAGGCTCCACCTTGGAGCATAGATTTGCTGAGCTGTGCCTACCTTGCTGTAGAGCACATCCAGCCAATAATCAGCCACCTTGGCCACAGAAGCATAGACCTCCTCCAGGGTGCTGCCTTTCAGAAAGGCTTCGAACACAGACGACTGGAATATCTTCACCAGCTGCAGTTCACCCCGGCGTTTCACCTCAAACCCCTTCAGCTCAGCCAGGGACCCGTCCTCGTTGAACACGGCATACCTAGGAGAGAGCGTGAATAAACCTGGCCTACACCAAGGGACATGTCCCTCAGGGTGCCACTGGTGTCCCTGCTGACAGGGTGCTTTTCCCCATGCCTTTGTGCCACCATCCAGCACATTCAAAGGAGCCACAGAAGCACCTGGATAATCTCAAGAATCTACAGCTTCTCTAGCAACCATTTTACTTTGGTCTGGAAAAGGACATCAGCTCTTGCCCCAGCTCATCCACACTGACTCAAACCACAGGGGAAGGGACTTTAAAGATCATCCAGTCCCACGCCCCCGCCACAGGCAGGGACACCTTTGACTAGACCAGGCTGTTCCAAGCCCTGTCTAGCCTGGCCTGGAACACTGCAGGGCAGCCACAGCTTCTCTGGGCACCCTGTGCCAGGGCCTCCCCATCCTCACAGCCAAGAATTCCTTTCCAATATCTCATCTAACCCTGCCCTCTGGCAGTGGAAAGCCATTTCCCCTTTTCCTGTCCCTCTAGCCCTTGTCCCAGGTTCCTCTCCAGCTCTCCTGGGGCCCCTTTAGGGAGGGGCTCTAAGGTCTCCCTGCATTCTTCTCTTCTCCATGTGAGCACCCCCAGCTCTCCCAGCCTGGCTCCAGAGCAGAGGGGCTCCAGCCCTTGGAGCATCCCCATGACCTCCTCTGGACTCAATCCAGCAGCTCCATGTTTTTTTTGTGGTAAGCACACCAAACCTTGATGCAGCACTCACCAATGGTGATAAACGACCTTAATTGGTGGAGCATGACCTTAACTGTGTGTAACTAAGGGTGGGAGATGAGAGCCCAAATGGGGAAATTAAGATATTAGGAAGAGATTTAGAAAGAAGGAAACTGTCAAGTCCAGTGCTGGCAGAGGGATTGAGAGGAAACTGGATACAGCCATGACACACCTAAGGGAACATTCCTCCCTCTTGCCTTTTCTCTTGCATTGTTTTGCCTTTCAAAGCCCTGAAAATTACCTGTATATCACACAAAACCCCCAAACTACCACTGTGAGAACGATCAGTGAGGAGAGGGGATACTCAAACCTGCTTGGCCAGCACTTCTCCCACCTGCCCACATTCCCATCAGCACAGCCTTTCCTTCCTCTATCAACCATGGGGTCTGCAGCCACCTCCAGGCTGTTATGCTTGGAGAGTGACCAGGAAATAAATGCCTTTTCTAAGATCCCTTAACTATAGGAATCCAGAATCCCTGAGGAGAGTTCTACAAGTACATCCCACTCAGAACTGAGCAACACTTTGAGTACTGCAGAAGGGTCTGAATGCCCAGAGAAGGGCACTGGCAGGGAATGCTGTGTGCTGAACCTTGTCCTGTCATGGATTAAGCACAAAAAAGTCCAGAATTGTGAGGACAGAGGGTGCTGGGGACAGCAACAGTATGCTTTGTAGTCAGACCCAGGTCTGTGGGCTGCCACCCAAAATAATGGATGCTACTGCTCTAGCTCACATTCTTGGTTAGGAGGCGGTCTTTGAGAAATCAGCGAAGTTTGGGTACAACTACCCTATAATGTGACAGTAATGACAGAACCAGTGCTACTTACAGATGGAGAGGGAAGGGGAAACACACAGGAGAAGTGTTACTGGAAGTCTGTGAACTTGTGAGAGATAGGAAGGCAGGAACTGCTGAGTTTTAACAGATTAGATTGAATACAAGCAGTATTAGAAATCCTCAAAAGGAAAGTCAATGTTCTTCTGCACACCTCAGACCCAAACAGAGAGATGTCTGGTCACTAGACTGGAGAAATGTCATTTTGCTGTTATCTGCTAAAATTTACTGCCATAGTAGCTGGATTCAAAGATGATCTGATGTAAGGAACTTGACATTTAAAGCCAATGAGTCAAACGCTACTGGCTCTGGAGGCAAGGACAAACATGCCCCACATGCACAAAGGCAACGAGATCCTTAATCTGTCAGCTCAGGGAAAAAGACAGCATTTCAATCTTTGAAATCTCACCTTTTCTTCAGCTTCTTGCCCTCCTCTTTGGAGGCTGGAAGGATCATGGCCAGGTATGGACCATCCACTTCAAAAAAGATGCTGTTCTCTGAGCGCGTGATGTAGGTGAGTGAGGCTGGATCCTGCAGTTCCTGGTACTGGTCATTTGTGAAGCCCTCCTGTGGCACAGTCCCAGGAGAACAGTTTCAATCCACAGCTGTCTGTTCATACCAGGGGATGCCCCTGGGACACACCCTGCCCTAAGGGACACCTGAGCACCCCTCTGAGAGCTACAGCACAATTTAGTACTCAAAAGTCAAAACATCTGTGCTGTCTGATGAGAAGAAAAAGGCTTTGGACCCTAAAATAATATTTCTTGTCTTACGGAGCCTGGAGTGAGCAGAGCATAGGTTTAGGGCATTGTGCTGGACTCCCTACCTACACAGATAAGCACACACCTAACTTTGCCCTTTACAGGCACCCCTCTCTGATAGGGGATACTGAGCCTCTTTCTCCACTCAGATGTTCTCCAGGGGCATCATCCCCGACATCTCACTCAGTACACAGGGAGTGGAGATGGAAGAGAGGCTCTCCCTACTCAATTCATCAGCTCTCCATCTCCTTTTCCCAGGCTGCAGAGCTGGCCTGGCAGGTGCCAGACTCACCTTCACCAGGATGTTCAGCATGGCTCCTGGATAAGAGATGGTCACTTTTGGCTTCTTGCTATTGGTTGACTTGATGACAAAGTTCTCTGGGAAGCTATTGGGAAGGACACACCAAATCCCATCGGTATCCAGTTCTAGAGGTCTCCTAAGGAAGGAAGGAAGGCAGGCCACTGTCAGTAGCAGAGTGGATGAGAGGTTAGGATCAGCTCTGTGTCCCCCATGAAGACAGCAGCAGCCTTTTGCATCCACTCTGTTCCCTTCTGCAAAGCAAACCCTCAAATACAACAGCAGTATCAGGAATCTCAATGTCCATAGAAATAGAGAATCACAGCACTCGAGGTTCAAAGGGACCTTAAAACTCATCTCATTCCAACAACTCCTTGCCATGGGCAGGGACAACTCCCCCTAGACCAGGTCCAACCTGGCCTTGAAACACTTCCAGGGATTTAGGGGCAGCCACAGCTTCTCTGGGCCACTTGTGCAAAGAAGAATTTCTTCCCAATATTCCATCTAACCCTGCCCTCTGGCAGTGGGAAGCCATTTCCCCTTGCCCAACACTCCTGGCTGTTGCCCAAAATCAGTGTCCATCTTTCTTGGAGTCTCTTCAAGCACTTAAAGGGGCTCTAAGGTCTCCCTGGAACCTTCTCCTCCAGGATGAAAAGCCCCAGCTTTCCCAGCCCTTCTTCCTCATAGGAAATGTGTTCCATCCCTCTGAAAACTCAAGTGTTTAACATGCTCCCACATCTGTCCTAGATGCAGATGGACCTTCTTCAGCTCAGCACACACTCACCCAATCTGCTCAATCAGCTCTCTGGCTTGGGTGATGATATTTGCCCCCGTGAAGCAGACAATGCCAGCCATTTCCATGGAGTACCAGCGAGCTCTGTAAGCAGAGGAGTCACAGTTAAAAGCATGACATGCTCCCTCTAAAACCCAGGTATGGAAGGGCAGAAAATCTCCAGGGGAAGAATGGCAAGAAACACAACACAGGCCTTGGAACATTGTTCTCCTAAGAAATTCTCTACTTAGGATGCTCCAGAAAACCTGAAAACCCACTAACAGACAAGATTCCCATAATTTAATGTCTGGTAAGAGTCTCCAGGATGAGCAATAATAGATAGAAGCAAGAGAAGAGTGTTACAGGCAGGAGCTATTCTCATCTTGGTGCTTCAGGAAGCAACTACCTCACCAGGACAATCCTGGTTTCCAAGGGTCCTCTCTAGAGGATCCTGGATGGCCCAGGGGAGACTTACCCTTTCCGCATGACATATCCATAGAAAGAATTGAGGATGCACTTGTGGGCCAGCTGCAGGGAATCATAGAGGATCTCCATGTTCTTGCAGCGTTTCACTTCAGAGGCATCTCCTGTCTCCACTGCTGCAGACAGCTTCTTCTTCCACACCTGCATGCCAAGGGCAGAGTCAGGACAAGTCCACATATCATTACTGGTGGCACCCAACTGGTTTCCACTCAGTCCCAGTATAGCATTGCAGCTCTACAGGAATATCTTTGCCAAAGATCAGCATCATGAGTCAAACATCCCATCTTCTTTTGCAGCACAGAAGGGGTTGGCCAGAGGCACTTTGTCACTTGTCAGAAGAGACTCCCAGCTCTCATCATTGATCAGAATTCAACCAGCACCAGCTGTTGCTGCACCATATGTGTGCAGGGAAGAACTCAATACACTGCCTGCTGCAATCCATGATGCCCAGCTAACAGCAAAACCACCAGTGTAGGAAAAGCCTCTGTCAGCCCCAAGAATCAGGGCAAAAGAAGCAGCTGGGGGGAACTGCAAAGTAACAGGCTCTTTAATAAACTCTCCCAGACTGAGAGCCCCAGTGCATCATAGAATAGTTTGAGTTGGAAGAGACCTTAAAGATCATCTCATCCCACCCCCTGCCTTGGGCAGGAACACCTTTTACTAGACCAGGTTGCTTTAAGTCCCATCCAACCAACTGGCCTTGGACACTTTGAGGGATGGGGCAGCCACAGCTTCTCTGGTCAACCTGTGCCAGTGCCTTACCTCCCTCACAGGGAAGAATTTCTTCCCAATAACTAACACAACCCTGCTCTCTATCAGTGGGAAGCCACCAGAGTAATCCTTTGAGTTTTTCAGCAAGGCACAAGAAGTCCCCAGGCTTGGCAAGACAATTTGAACAGCACCCAAGCTTGATACCTTGTGCAGCCCCTTGAACTCGTATCGGCGGTCCCGGAATGCTCGCACCGTGTCCACGTAAAAAGAGTTTTCTCGTTGGCAGATGGTGGTGACTCGCTCCTCCACCTTGGTGACATGGATCTTCTTGTACGCCTTGCGGCAGTAATCTGGTCAAGGGAGAACACAAAGAGAGATTCTCAGGGACGGGTGCCCTGTAACACAGGGATGAGCAGAGTAGGGAAAGGGAGGCAGCTAAGCATAAGGCATGGGTGAGTGGGGGACAGTCCTACTGCAAAGGGAGAGGAAGATTCCAATATGGAAAGATGCAGCACCTCTTTACATAGGTGGAGGGCAAGGGGGAAAACATACTAATCATATGACCCACCTAGAAACCCAGGCTCTTCCCCCAGCCAGCTGGGTGGTTCTGCTGGACAGCATCACTCCAGGTGATAGGATAATGTGATGTTTTCCTTTCATTAACTGGCTTTATTTAGTAGCCTTAAAAAAATGGAGCCATTCATATTTCAGCTCAAACCTGCGGCTCTCCAACACAAAGGGAAACACTGAGAGAGGTACCAGTGCCTGGCTCCTCTCAGGAAGCACACATGAGTCTGCTGGAATCCTGGAGAAGTTCTGAGACCAGTCTGACCTCATCCCACAGCCCTAGGAGGAGTCACTACTGCTGAACACTGCTCACAGTCCAGGTTGCAAAACACTGCCAGGATCATGACCTTGATTTGCTTTTTTACCTGCCAGACGCTTTTTCTCATACTTGGCTTGTTCTTCCCGGGAGAGCTCATGGAAGGCACGGGGTGGTCCATCAGAGAACAAGGGAGGGAACTTTTCCGACTCCAGCTGCTGCTGGATGCGGTGGTACTCGCTGCGGCTGGCAGGCACTGCAGAGGAAGGCAGTGATCAGTCTCGCAGGGGAGAAGCAGGAATTTGGCTCCATCTCTATGGGTTGGACTACATGGTCCTTCCTGTACTTACTGAATTCTCCTCTCCACTGCCACGTCATCCGGCGCTGACAGTTGGCACCTGGCTTGTTGAAGTCACAGGCAGCACATGTGGCCTCATCAACCATGGCTGAGGGCTGGATGCAGTTAACAGACATACAGGTGTTAGAGGGGACAGGTCCCCAAATGACAACTCATGCTGGAACAGGTGCTGAGTGGCAGGAGAGCACAGGTGTGAACATCAGAGATGGTATTCAGTGAGTTCCCCTTTCCAGAGCCTTTCAGGAGCACAAGGCCCTCAAAACAACAGGTGGGTTTTTGGGAAGAGCTCTAGCTAAAGCTGTAGCTTAGTCTCTGACAACCTGGCCATCTAGAGAAGAATAGAGCTGGGGAAGGGGCTGGAGTACAAGTCTAATGAGGAGCAGCTGAGGAAGCTGGGGGGTTCAGCCTGGAGAAAAGTAGGCTCAGGGAAGACATTCTTTTTCCTACACCTCCCTGACAGGAGGGTGGAGCCAGGTGGGGGTCAGGCTCTGCTCAGAGGGAACAAGTGAGGAAACAGCCTCAAGCTGTGCCAGAAGAGGTTTACGTTGGATATTAGGAAAAAATCCTTCACGGAAAGGGTGATCAGACACTGGCACAGGTTGTCCAGAGTGGCATTCTCCTGAAAGTATTTAAAAGCCAAGTGGATGTGCCACCTGGGGACATGGGTTAGTGGTGGTTTTGGCAGAGTAATTGGACTCAATGGTCTTAAGACGGCTTTTCCAACCAAAATAATTCCGTGATTCCATAATTCTAGCTTGACCAAATTTCACACCCAGCCTTATCTGCTTCCCCTGCCCTGTGCAGAAAGTTCAGCCCTTGCTTTTAAGGGGATCCAGAGGGATCATCAAGGTCACCTGGAAGTGAGATTAGGAGAGACAAAATTAATGTTACTCACCTGCAGCCTGTTGGTCAGAATGATGTTGGGGTACATGGCCCCCACATCCAAATGATAGATAAGAGGACACTCAATTCTGTTGGGAACATCCTTCAGGGAATTCAGTTTGGCCTTGATTTCATCACAAACCTGTGGTAAGATATAGAAGTGAAACTAGGGTGGGAAGGAATTAATGGGTCAAATACTTGTTGTATTTGGATCTTCTTCACATGGACACTTGCCACAGGCTGTGGGGATGGATCTAAAGGGCCAAAGGAGCAGATCAGGGACTCGTTGACAACTGGCGTTTTAGGTTTTGATTTGGACCTCTAGGGTAAGCTTTTCTGTAGGGCTATCTGGCAAGTGGGAGCAGCTGCTTCCTAAATATGACTTGATTGAGAACCTTTTCAGTGCAAGTGTGTTAATGGAGACAACAGCAAAGACCAGAGGTGCTGCCCTCCAAGAAATTCCAAACTTCGATTTGGAGAGGGGTAACCCACACTTTTGTAGCTGATAAGAAGTAGGGAACAAGAGTACTAGGGATATCTGAAAGGTCTGCCTTCTCCCTAAATTCCTTTCCAGCTCTCTCAGAGCTTTTCACCTGGTTGAACCTGTGAAGGGAAAAGCAGGAGTTGCATTTCTCAGATGGGACAGAGACCCTGATCCTCAGGCTGGGCTGCTTAGTCTCTCTTTGTAGACCATAAACCAAACCCAAACAAGCATTTTAGAGCTGCAGTCCCACTTTCCTGCCCAGTTCAGCCATGCAGCAGGTGCTGTACCTCCTGGAAGTTGGTGACCTGATCCAAGGGCAGACCCTCCTCTTTCTCAATGGCATGCTGCAGGGTCTTCTCCACGTGCTGCACCAGGAAGTCGAAGGCAGCAGGATTCTACAGGGACATGGAGATGGCAGTGAGGCCATAAGCAGCTGACCCTGACTGCAGGCTGGCAACTTCTGCCCTGCACCCCCGTCCCTGCTCGGCTTGAGGACCTCTAAGCCATAAAGGACATGTTGAGCCACTGGGGGAGGTGTTGGAGGTAGCAGAGACAGGTAAAAAACCCTCAGGAAGGGTTCAGTAGAAGTTCTGTTTAGGAGAGAGGACAGAACCCCAAGCGACAGACGCATAACTTCCATGAACCACTGGCTGAAAAACAAACCCAAAACCCTACTTCACCACCATCCCCTGCTGTCAACAAGCTCTGGATTGCTTGTTCTCCCACTGAAGCACAGACGGCCACTGAGAGATCTCCTCCAATCCCATCCCAGCCCAGCTTCAGGTAGCAAGGGTCTTCTGGAGGTTGCCAAGCATTGTAACAGGATGTTGAGGTCAGTGGTGAAACCACCATCCCTGGAAGCGTTCAGAAGACATGCAGATGTGGCACTTGGGGACAGCAGTGGCCTTGGCAATGCTGGGTTAACAGCTGGACTTGGCAGCAAGTTGGACTTTTCCAACCTTACTGATTTTTGTGATTCTAGGTGTTGCCCTAGAAGCTCAGCAGAGATACACTGGAGAAGCCAACAACAGTAGAAATGCTATCCTTCCCCACTGCACTGATCCACAAGGACAGGGACTGGCTGCTGGTCCATTACCATTTTGAAGCGGCAGGGAATGTCACTGCGGAAGACCCCAGATTCCAGTGCTTCCACATGGCCTCCCACATAGGTCTCCGAGTCCAGCACATGTCCATCTTCAGTAAGTTTGTTGAATTCCTGCTCCTGCTTGTTGGGGAAGATGATATTGGCATGGTAGGCCTGAACCATCAGCAGTGTTTCGCACAGTGTCCCAGATCCTTTTCTTAACACCTGCACATGAGAAACCAAATCAAATTTTTTTTTCAATTTCAAATTGAAAAATAGCAGATTTAAATATCAGGAGGAAATTCTTCTCTGTGAGGATGGTGAGGCACTGGACTGGCACAGGTTTCCCAGAGAAGCTGTGGCTGCCCCATTGCTGGAAGTGTTCCAGGCCAGGTTGGACAGAGCTTGGAGCAATCTGGTCTAGTGGAAGGTGTCTCGGTCCTTGACAGGAGGGTGGATGAGATTATCTTTAAGATCCCTTCCAACCCAAACCAGTCTGTGATTCTGTAGAAGTGCTGTCCCAGCAGTGGCAAGACTGGACTGTCACACAACAAGCAGCACAGCTTCAGCTGGTGACACATCTGCAACACCACTCCATCAAGTGCCTTTGTCAGCTCAACAAGGTGGGAACAGACTGACATCTTCTACATGCTTAGCATTGACAGCTTCCTTATCATCCTCCCTACAGCTGACAACAGCCATCAGGAGACCCAACTTTGCATGGCCACAACTGCAAGTGAATTTGGCTGAGCATGGAGCATTAGCCATACTTTCTTCCTCCAGTCCTGTACTGCCAAATCTCAGGTGTCTTCTTCTAGAAATCTGTCTCCAAACACCGCACTATAGGAGAAAGGAATAGCCTCTAAATCATCCCCCCCTTCCTCCCTGCCACACACGCAGAGTGTCTAGGCAGTGGGAATCAGATCTGTGGCCAGAGCATCTCTGCAGTGTGGGAATCATGGCACTTCACCCAGCAAAGAGATCATAATTCTGGGAAAGCGCTCACCTCATCAGGCTCCATGGGAATGATGGTACACAAGGCAAAAATGAAGGGATGCACATACTTCATATACATGTAGTAAGTAGCAACAGCATCAGACACTGAGTAGGTGGCCAGGGTCTGTCAAGGAACAGGAGAAGCAAATTAATCCCAATCCCATGTGACAGAGTGGCTCAATGACAATTATCTTTCACTGCTTCCTGCTGGACATTCTCCTATCAGCAGGAAGAAGGAAAAGGTGTACTTCTCCACAGCCTATATAAAGAATATAGATTTTACATATATATATATAAAAATATAAAATATAGATTATATATATAAAAAATATAAATTATAAAAAGAATAATGTGCTTGCTTCCGGGGCCATCCTGCTTTAGGTCTAATCAAACAGCAACATGTCAGCTCTAACTGAGAAGGAACAGGGAAGATGAGCTGAAAGCACATAATCCGCCCAGTTTGGGTCTCAGGAAGCTGCTACAGGGCTCAGCAGAAGGTCCTGCCTGTGACACCTGGAGCGCTAACCCTCTCCTGCATCCTCAGCAAGTCTCAATTCTTCATGCTGTTTCTGATTTCAGTGGTGCTTTTCACCCCACACTGATTAAATAAATAGAGAGAATGCACAGTGCAATGACAGGGCCAGAACCACTTCAGGGGAATCCTGTTCCTTCTCTAAGACATTGGAAGTCTAGGGAGACAGATTCAGTTAATTTCTCAAAATCCAGTCTAACTTACAGACTCAGTCTTAGTGCAGCTGCTCTAGGCTTGTTTCCCTATAGAGCACAGGGAGGGAATACCTGAGGCTCCTCCGTGGCCATCCGGCACATCTCCTCAGGGTCCAGCTCCACTGGATCATAACCCAGTTTTGCTTTAGCTGCTGCTTTCAGGTTGTGACTTCCCACTGGGAGGTAACTGTCTCTCTTCACCCACCTGGACAGAATCAGGAAAATATCAGTTTGTGCAGAGAAACCAGGCCTGACCTTCAAAACAGGGTCAAGATTGTGAAGGGGATCTCTCCCCAAGGACAGCCCAGCATCCAAGAACAGTGGGGTACAAGGCTGTCCAACTTTGGCTAGCCCAACCAGAACAACCGCCACTGTCCACCCCACCACCACTGCTCATAATTTCCACCTTCCAGCTTCCCTCAGTGGCTTTAAGATAAATATTTCACCACTGAAGAGGACCCCACCTGCAAGAACTGCAAGGACATCCAGCTGTGCTCCAGAGCCCAGTCTGCTCCAGGGGGGAAACCCACATAAAACCCCAAAGTTCTCTCTCTCCCATGTGTCCTCTCCTCTTCCCTGTATGTCAGGAGGCTGGTAGGTGAGGCTATAGTCCCTTCCTCTGCTCCAGTGGTCAGATCTTAACCCACCCCCTCTCCCTTTCTCTGTCCTCCCAAATCAGTGATCAAACACCCAAGGCTGCAGGGGAAGACTTGGCAGTTCCTGTGGGATGCAGCACATCAAGGGGAAGAAGACAACACAGGAATGGATTATCATACAGCTGAAGAAGGTGACACACAAAGCTTCCAAAAGACAGAACGTGAGAACAGTATTCAAATACAACTATAGGTATTTTATCTGAATGGAAGAGACAAAGACACAGCTATGTGGTAGAGGGGCAGCATTCGGTACCTCAGACAGTCCATGTGGATGCACTGGGATGCTTTGTACTCTCCCTGGCTATCCTTCTGAAACCCAATTTCCTGATACATATTAATTCCATGAGCTGCTGCTCTTGCTTCCACAAAGGGCCTGGAGAAAGAGGCAGCATGAAAAGAAGGGGCAGAACAGACATTTTCCTGCATCTCCAACAATGGTTCCATGACCACTTTGTTACAAACTGCCTGAAGAATTTTTCTTGTGATTTATCTGTGTAGCTGGTCACATGCAAAACTTCCTGCAGGACAAGTAGACACATCATACCTAGAAGTATTCAAGGCCAGCTGGGACTTGAAACAACCTGGTCTAGTGGGAGGTGTCTCTGGTCATGGTAGCGGGTTGGAACAAGATGATTTTTAAGGTCTCTTCCAACCCAAATTATTTTGTGGTTCAAGAGGCAAACCTGCTTGCTTGTATCCTGCATCTGGAGGCAGAGGTGTGTGATCCCTCTCCCCCTGCTTCCCCAGGCTCTTCTGTGCACCTCTTCCAATATCCTCCAGGTCTCTTTTGACCCTCTCCCTGCTCTCCCATGACTGAGCTCATCCAAATGCTGCCATACCCACATTGCCAAGGGTTTAAAAGCAGCTCAGGCAAGTGGATGGGACTCTTCAGAAAGTCCTATTGCCAAGTCCAACGACCAGAGGATTTGGTGAGGTGCAGGACATGGCTGCTCTGCATGTGGCCACATGGTCTCCCCACACTCTCTGAGCTATGGAAGGATGTCAAGGATAGAACCTGACCTTGCCCTCTAGTTCAGATGACACATTTCCAGTTTAGTCATCGTCCCTGATCTTACCAGTCAAAGAAGTCTCCGTTGTATGTGACAATGATGCTGGGTTTGGTCTCCTGGATGTGTTCAAACCATTTCTGGATTAAATGAGCCTGGGATGAAACAGAAAAGACATGTATTTTAAGGGAACTTCATCTCCTCCACAGAGAGGTGATAGATACCACACAGTTTGTTCCAACCTTCCTCTTTCCTCTGCATCTAGCACAAACCTGGTCTCTCTTACCCTTATTCCCAAGATACAAAAGCACAAGCAGCCTTGCTGGACTTACTGTGTTTCCTACGGAGGCAATCTGCCAGGGAATGGGCTCTCTGGCCAAGAAAAGCTCCAGGCAGGTAAAACTCTGCAGAGCAGAACTGACTTACCTCATCTGGTTCATTAAAGACACAAAATGGACCCTCATACTCTGGCTTCGGAGTAAACTCAAAGTCTTCAATGTTCTCTGAGACAATCTCCCTGTTTGTGATCAGGTAGCCCTGAGGAGGTGACAAGGAGGCAGTGAGGAGGACTGGGGTCGCAGACAACTCAAAAATGCTGCCCAAACAATGGGATGCTTTCCTCTTGAAAGCCAGAGCTTCTGTCAAGGGGTAACAACGTTTTGGGAGTCATCCATTGAAGCATCATTGACCATTGGAAAATGAGGCCATGGAGAGACAAATGGGACACCAGTGTTGTCCCTCTCCTGAAGAGAAGCATCAGCAACCTGGGCTGGGCTCCACAAAACTCGGTATCCAGTACATCACTCAGACTTTAATGTTATTCTCACAGCCACACACCACGCAGCTAGCAGCATAGCAAGCCTGGAGACAGCAGGATTGGAGGGGAATGCTGGGCTACTTCCTGGCTTTGCTGCCCAAGCCCAAAGGAAACCACCCTGGTATCCTTACCTGCCCATCAATCATGTAGGAGATCATCATGATCTGGTCTGTGTCTGCATCAGGAAACTTCAAAGGGAGTTTGGTTGTTTCAATATCAAATGCAAGAACAACAGGATCCTGAGCAGGACCAAATCCATTAGAAAAGATTCCAGAGCTGACTGAAAGTGTGGTTCCCCATAAAACCCAGAGTTGGTCCAGTAAGTGAACCAGAATATCCCCGTTAATCATTTTAGTGCTTCAGCAACCCAAAAATCACTACCCAAGCCCAGTGTTCCCCTTGCCACCACGGTTTTACACTGGCAGCACATCAGACACCAGTCCGTTGGGGCAGACACACACGCAAGAGGACACCTGCCCCGTGCTCACCGGCCGCTCCACAAGGTCATCTCGGCGGGTGATTTCGGGGGGGTAGGTGTTGCCCCGGTATCGCACATTGTACCAGTGAGCCTGTGGAGAGATAAGGCTGGGCAGTGCCTTATGGCAGGGCAACATCCCCATGTCACCCTGTCCAGCTGCTGGGGATGGAACTGTGGCAAACAGGCAGCCCAGAAGAAAGGCTCAAATTATGGCCATGCATTAACCAGGTAGCTTTTCTGTATGCCATTAACTAAGGAAAAGCCCAGCAGAACAGAACTGAGCTCTAGACACGAACTCATTGTCACCAATTCCTTTGTAAAGGTGTTGGAGAGAAAAAACTTCTCCACGCTTCAGGAGTGTGACTGGGAAAGCAAAGCTCACCACATGGATCTTCAGGTCGATGGAAAGGCGAACGTGGTAGGGCACATCATACTCCCGCATATCCACAATGTTGTCCATCTGGTTGGCAATTTTTTTGGAGGCTCCTTCCTCATCTGTGCTTAGACTGCCCCCACTCAGAGCACTGCAAGAGCAAAGGGAAGCAGCTGCCTTACCCATGTGTCACACAGAATCACTAGGCTGGAAGAGACCTTTAAAATCATCATCGAGTCCAACCCATGCCCTAACCCCTCAACTAAACCACAGCACTGAGTGCCACATCCAATCTTTTTTTAAACACATCCAGGGATGGTGACTCCACCACCTCCCCAGGTAGACAATTCCAGTACTTTCTCACTCTTTCAGTAAAAAACTTTTTCCTAACATCCAACCTAAATTTCCCCTGGCACACTTAAGACCGTGTCTTCTTGTTCTGCCACTTGCTGCCTGGTGAAAGAGACCAACCCCCACCAACTACAACCACCTTTCAGGTAGTTGTAGACAGTGATAAGGTCACACCTGAGTCTCCTTTTCTCCAGGCTAAACAACCCCAGCTCCCTCAGCCATTCCTCGCGGGGTTTGTGTTCCAAGCCCCTCACCAGCCTTGTTGCTCTTCTCTGGACACGCTCAAGCGTCTCAACGTCCTTCCTAAACTGAGGGCCCCAGACCTGGACACAGTACTCAAGGTTTGGCCTCACCAGCGCTGAGTAGAGGGGAAGAATGACCTCTCTGATCCTGCTGGCCACACTACTCCTGATACAGGCCAGGATGCTGTTGGCTTTCTTGGCCACCAAGGCACACTGCTGGCTCATGTTCAGTGGCTGTTGACCGGTACCCCCAGGTCCCTTTCTGCCTGGGCACTGTCCAGCCACACCGTCCCCAGCCTGTAATGCTGCAGGGGGTTACTGTGGTCAAAATGCAGGACTCAGCACTTGGACTTATTAAACTTCATCTTACTGGACTTTGCCCATCAATCCAACTGATCCAGGTCTCCCTGCAGAGCCCTCCTACCTTCCAACAGATCGACACATGTGCCCAGCTTAGTGTTGTCTGCAAATTTACTAAGGATAGACTCAATACCCTCATCTATGTCATCAATAAAAATATTAAATAGAACTGATCCCAGAACAGATTCCTGAGGGACACCACTAGTGTCCCTCCTAGTGGCCACCAACTGGATGCAGCACTGTTCACCACCACTCTCTGAGCCCGACCATCCAGCCAGTTCCTAACCCAGCAAAGAGTGCTCCTGTCCAAGCTGTGGGCTGCAGCTTTTCCAGGAGTTTGCTGTGGGAGACAGTGTCAAAGGACTTGCTGAAGTCCAAATAGACAACATCCACAGCCTTTCCTGCATTCACCAGGAGAGTGACCTGGTCATAAAAGGAGATCGGGTTGGTCAAATATGACCTACCCCTCCTAAACCCACGCAGGGGCGGTCTGATACCCTGGCCATCCTGTAAATTCTGCATGATGGCACTTAGTATAAACTGTTCCAAAACTTTACCGGGTACTGAGATCAGGCTAACTGGCCTATAATTACCAGGATCCTCCTTCCTACCCTTTTTGTGAATGGGCATCACATTGGCCAGCTTCCAGTCATCTGGAACCTCACCAGTGAGCCAGGACTGCTGGTAAATGATGGACAGCAGCTTCACAAGCTCATCTGCCAGCTCCCTCATCACCCTTGGATGGATCCCATCTGGTCCCATAGATTTATGAACATCCAATTGGCTCAGCAATTCTCTGACTGCGTTCTCCTGGATAACAAGGAGACCATTCTGTTCCCTAACCATCTACCATCCCAGGAGGACAGTTGTCTGGAGGACAAGCCATCTTCCCACTAAAGACTGAGGCCAAGAAGGCGTTAAGCACTTCCACCTTCTCCTCATCTGCAGTTACTAAGCTCCCTCCCACATCTAGTACATCTAGAACACAGGTCGGTCTTACCCTTCCTTTTGCTGTTAATATATTTGTAGAAACGTTTATTCTACTTCGCAAAAGTTGCCAAATTAAGTTTAACTGAGCTTTGGCCTCTCTAATTTTTTTCCTACATGCCTTAGCAACCCCCTTAAATATTTCTTGAGATACCTGACCCTCCTTCCAAAGACGATACATCCTCTTTTTATTCCTAAATTCCTTCAAAACCTCCTTGCCCATCCAGGCTGGATGTTTGCCACATTGACTCATCTTGCAACCCATAGGAACAGTCTGTTCCTGTGCCCTCAAGATCTCTGTTTTGAAGCATGCCCACCCTTCCTGGACAGCTTTGTTTTTAAGGGCTGCTTCCCAAGGAACTCTCCTAAATAGGCCAAAGTCTGCCCTCTGGAAGTCCATTGTGAAAGTTTCATTGATGCTCCTCCTTATTTCACCAAATATCGAGAACTCTATAATTTCATGATCACTATGCCCCAAACAGCCTCCAACTACCACATCTCCCACCAGCCCATCTCTACTTGTAAAGAACAGGTCTAGCATAGTCCCTCCCCCAGTGTTTGTCTACCAGGGATGCCTGCTGCCACTGGTGACACTGGCAGCCGGAGTCAGGGACAGGAGAGAAATAGAAAATGTTGGATTTTTTCTGTCTTGATCACAACTAGAAGTAAGGTTGCCCATTGCTTCTCAAGATCCTTTCACAGGGAACAGGCAAACTTTGACAGGCAACCCGAGATACCACCACATCCCATCCCATCAGCTCTGCGGCCTCTTGATGTGCAGCACAGAGCTGGAAGAACCACACACTGAAGATGGGTGGCAGAGAGGCATAGCAGGGTTCAGACACAGGCAATTCAACAACTCTGAGGACAACTGGGAAATAAGCAAGAGGGTCTAATTATTAAGTGGGTGGTGAGGCACTGGCACACATTGCCCAGAGAAGCTGTGGCTGCTCCATCCCTGGGAGTGTCCAAGGCCAGGCTGGACAGGGATTAGAGCAACGTGGGATAGTGGAAGGTGTCCCAGCTCATCGCAGGTGGGTTGGACTAGACAGCCTTTAGAGGTCCCTTCCAAGCCAAACTACTCCATGGTTCTATGAATTATTAACATAAGAGACTGACTGAATCCCCTGTGGGGAGCTCCCACCTTGACAGCATGGTCGTGTAGACATCACTCGCCTGGTCCTGCTCCCTGTTTTTCCTCACAGCAGGAGAGATATCCTTCCGCACCTTCACCAAGTCCTCCACCGTGTTGAAGGACAGCTTGATGTAGTTCCTCTTCAGGCCCACCAAGTGGTTTGGCTGCAAAGCAGCAGGAGAACAGCAACTCAGGGATGGGCACCATGAGAGAGGGGTGGAAGGCCAACAAGACTGATCCAGAGGTGTTGATGGGTGGGACAGTAAAGCACTGAGGAGAGATTCTGGTGGGTGTGTCAAGAGCACAAGAGCAGCACAGCAAGAGCCCAGCCAGCCCTGCTTGCTTGTGCAGGCACCCACAACTGGGATTTACCCAGGGAAAAAGAAGAAGAATGGGTCAAGCATGAGTAGCATCCCCCTTCTGCAGTATCCTTCTTCATCCAAACACTAATTTCAGAAATTAATGTCCTGAACACATTGTCTGGAACAGCTGATATTTTCAAGGAGAGGAATGTAATTACTGCTGATAAGCAATTAGCCATAGTAAGTACATTTGTGAGATGCCACAGCACCAGAAGATTTAAGTCAAGCATGCTGCTTTCCCCCCCTACTCATCCCTTCCTACTAGAGCTGCGCAAGGTCCAAAAAATTGCCATAGAGGGATACAGACCAGGTCCAAGTCCTCTTTGGGGACAGTTTCCAGCTTTGCAATCTTCCCTTGGAATTTCTTGGAGAGGAAGGAGGACACTTCCCGCTCGCAGCCCTGTCAAGAGACCCTGGGGCTGAGCAGTGCGTCTCTGTCCTTGGGAGATCATCCCAAAGCAGACTGCCCAGAAGGTCTCGAGCTCCCCAAGATGCTGTCTCCTTCCCTGGGGAGCTCAGCCCTGCCCCTGCTCACCTTCTGTGTGGCAATGTAGAAGTAGGGTTGGTAGGGCAGGGCCACCTAGGAAGGAGCAGACAGACGATGGTGACAAGTTCCCTCTTGGGACAGCATACCCACTTACCCTGGTACCCACCTTGAAGCGGCTCCCATCTTCCTGGACGAAGTAGTAGTCCACTGCACTCACTGACCGCCGGTCCTCATCCAGCACCTCCGTCTGTCCACGGGCATCAGAACCCATGGGCACCATGAGACTACCCCGGGACCCCACCACGGGACACTTTCCCCCTGGAGCTTACCAGAAGTCTCTGTGTGGGACTTCTCTTCCGGTAGGGCCAGGGAAATATGGGAGGCCCAGTAGGGACATTGGACCTCCTCCCCCGAGTAGGGCCGGGGTCTGTCAGTGGGAACGGCCTCGCTCGGCCCTACCATGGGTCTCCCCAGGGCACTTACTCCCCCACGTCCTGTCAGGAGTATCTCGGTAGGACACTCCCCCCACACCCCGCACTGTATCGGGCGTCTTCCCATAGGATCCCTGCCCCCAGCCCTACCGGCCATAACTCCATGGGACTGCCATTCCTGGGGCTGGGGTGTCTCTGTGGGAGACCCCTCCCCAGGGCCTATCGGGGGTCTCCCCTCGGGACGCCCCGTGCCCCATCTGTTGCCTGCTCGCCTCCTGCCGCGCCGGCCCGTACCGGGTGCATGTTGATGAGCCAGCCCGTCCGCTCACCGGGCTCCGCGGGCCGCTCGAAGCCGAACAGCGCGTCCAGCCGGTCCGTGCGCTGTGCCCGCTCCAGGCGCTTGAGTGCAGACAGCGCGGGGGCATCGTCACGGCCGGACCCGGCGCCGTCCGCCAGCTCCCGGTGCCCACCTGGCCGCCGCCCCCACCGCACTGCCTCGGGCTCGGCGCCGTCCTGCAGCCCCATCCCAGCCGGCCCAGGCCGCACCTCAGCGGCGCCGCGGGAGGAATTTCCCGCGCTGCTCCCGGTTCTCGCGAGAGCGAACCCCTGACGGCGCCCCGCGGCGAGAGCACCAATCAGAAACGCGGCCCCGCCTCCCAGGCGGGCACATCCCACCAATGACAGGCGGAGTTCTCGCCCCTCGTCCCGCCCCCGGCGAGCGGCCCCTGCCCCTCCGCGGCCATCCGGGCGGGGTGGCCGTCCCGGAGCTGCGGCGGCTGCGGCGGCCAGGCTGCAGATTGGCCCCAGCCCGGTGGTAGGGAGGGCGGCTCAGCGCACCCAGCGGGACTCCTTGCTGGCTGCTGAAGACCCGGAGCCGGGTCCTGCCCAGGCACAGGATGTGGCTGCTGCTTTCCCCGTTGTGGATTCAAGCGAAGCTGAGCACGGGTCCCAGAGTGAATCCTAGAAGTGGTACGTAACAAAAGGTTAACCACAAGTAGTAGTGGAACAAGATGTGCAGGTTAAACAAGGAAGATAGCAAAGAAAAGCAAGGTAGCGGGACAAGTGAGATAACGAATGCCGCCAAGATCAAGATAACAAGTTTTAACGGAACTTGCAAACTGCAAAATTAGCTAAAAACAAGCTAGACTGAAAAACAAGAAGCACCAAGGCATGCGCTGAAGATAGAGGTATAAAGTTCAAATGTGAGGAAGACTACAGAAGCCTTTATCAAAAGACCATCAGAAGACTGATGACCTCCATAGAAGGAACTGATGCATGCACGAAAGCACC
Organism: Rhabdornis inornatus; assembly: GCA_013397075.1. NCBI lineage: Eukaryota > Metazoa > Chordata > Aves > Passeriformes > Rhabdornithidae > Rhabdornis > Rhabdornis inornatus. The sequence goes on along the minus strand of VWZS01006024.1, from coordinate 6,537 downwards.
AAACTGTTGTAAAACCATGACACAGCTTTATGCAAATATGAGTATGCTAATGATATGTTGTAATTGTGACGTTGCATGGAAGGATTTTTAAAATGTAACTGAAGGCTAAAGAAGATTTAATAAGTTTTTGTCGGAGAAATCCCCTTCACTCCCAGTGCTGAATAAACAAATACCTGGTCTATAGCCGTCTTACTATAGAGTATTATTTTCTTACCCAGTTTTGGGCTTCAAGAGTCACACAGGTCCCAGAGACACACACATGGATGCAAACACAGGACACCCAGAACCCACAGGCACCGGACCCAAGACAGCCACCTGCAAGGTGCTGTCATCACCAGTCACCCTCCCCGTGTCTGGTGTCCTCCTGGTTCACACGTTCAGCAGTGGCAAAGCCCAGGCTGATCATTCTGGAAGGGCTAACCCCAATGGGTTTCTGGATAACCCATGGATTAGTATCTCCTCTTTGTACAGAAAATTACGCTCTGAAAAGCCAGTGTACTTAAAGGAGACAGAGTGTTGGAAATGATACAAAGTTTAACATTTTTTTAATGTAACTTGAGTGAGGTTAGTTTGCCTTTGTCCAGGGAAAAGGGAGTTGAAGTTTCTTTTCAAATGACTCTGTTTCACCGGTTGAAAACTGATGAGTTCAACACCTACATAGATTGGGAACAGCTAGCAGACACAGATACCAGCCCATAGACAACCTTCAACAAGCATTGACAACATCAACCATCAATCCCAGACACTGCCCTCTGGCACGGTCAGAGACATCTGGTGCAGAAAAGATTGATAAGAGAACCAAGGAATGAGGACCAAATTAGCCTTGGAGGCAAAGAAATCCGTAAACAATAGGAAACCAAATACTAAAAACTGTGTAACTTTGGACCAATGCACATTGGACCAATGAATTTCTATGAGGTTTGACTGTATAAAATATGGGGAAAATATAGTAAAATTTATGTGTAATGGAATTATTTGCTCTGCACATCCAGGCAATGTGTGGGTGAAATTATTTCTGTTGCACATTCTGGCCAGAATAAAGTAATGCCTTGATTCTCTAACACTAAAAATGGTTGTTGGAGAGTTTTTTTTGGTTTTGCTGCAGTTTCGGTGACACGTTCATCCTTTCTATTTGACCTGAATTCTGAGGGTGCCAGGGAGTATGGAGGTCCCACTGAATTCTCAAAGCAACCACAATCCTTTGAAGGATCCCTCTGTAGAATGAGTTCCCGTCTGAGTCCACTGCCTTCACAATCCCATATTCAGAAATCATTTGTTAACTGATCAAATAAGTTGCTGAAGTGGCTAGAAATGCCTCTGGCCACCCTTCCAGCCGGCATACCAATACCAGAGGATATTTAAGCCCTCTTGCCCAGGGCATCTCAAATAGACACTTCTGGAAGGGCTTACAGCTCAGGGTCACTCTCCTGCCTTGCAATCTCCTTTGTAGTCTGGCTATTAACTTTAGCCAGGCACCCCTCAATAGCTCTTTTTGATAAAACAAAGAAGACCCAAAGCAAAACATCTTGAAGTTCTCTGCCAATCCTAGAGAGCCCCAATGATTCCCCTCATGGAGTTGTTTCAACATTTGAAGGGTCAAAGCTCCTGGCATCCACTGTTTACTGTCCTCTGTAAGTCAAATTTCCCCTCCTTCTTTTGTCCCACCACCTCTAATTTTCTCCAGCTCCTCTGGTGGGAAAGACAGCAGCACCACCACCACTTCCCCCTCCCCCTGGCAATGGCTGAGCCACAGGGAGCAAAGGGAGGATCCCGGAGACCTTGCAGAAGTGCTGCCTTCTGAACCTCTCCATTGGCCAGTTGGTTACCTATTGTCTCTTCTGAGTATCCTGCCTGATGTCTCCTAACATGTATTATTTCTACCTCTTTTAGTAAATTCACTACCTCCAATAGGTGAGTAATTGAGCTCTCATGAGTGGACGTTTTTTTCCCTGCAAGTTAACAAACCTCTCTCCTCCCAGTTTTCCAAACTCAGGTACCACCCCACATGCATACTTTGAATCTGTAAATATTCACTACCTTTCCTTGATACACTTTGCAGGCTTTTATTAAAGCATACAATTCTGTGGTCTCTGCTGATCATGTGCATGGTAGCTTCCCCTCTTCTTGCAATTCCCTTCCTCTTACTATACCATATCCAGAAACTCGTTATCCTCCTATTACTCCTAAAGATCCATCAATAAACACCTTTCCCCATTTGGCGAAGGGGTATCCTGTAAATCTTCCCTAGCTCTGATCTGGAGGTCTGTTACCTGGATACAGTCATGAGTTTCCTTTACGTTTCCTTCCTTGGAACCAGTTAAACAGGAGGCTGGGTTCTCAATTCTAAATCCTCCTGTTTTGTTAGACAGGTTTCATACTGTAACAATCTAGTGCTGGTCATCTATTTAGAACTCGATGCCAGACTTTAACAATCCTGCCATCAGTTACCATCAAAGCTGTGGCTGCACAATTCTGCAGACAATAGAGCCTCAGTTACCCTTAGAGCAAATAGTGGGGCCACCCCCTCGCCAATGGGTCAAATGCTTTAGCACTAGAATTCCTTTGGCAGAGCCCTGTTTAATATGCACATACATTTCAAATTCCTTTTCAGAGTCTGGCTAAAGTTTTGCTCTTTCTGGTGTCCATACTGCGACACTGGGGCTATCTGAGTTTAAAAAGTCACGGGATAAAAAGTCCTTAACCCACGTCCTGCAATACCCTATTAATCCCAAAAATTGTCACAGCTCTCCTTCAATTCTGGGCAACAGCACCTCCAAGATTCCCTGGACCCCCTCTGGGCCAGCACACTGCAAGCCTTCAGCCAGAATATGCCCCAAACATTCAGCCTTTCTCTCCATCACCTCTACCCTCACTTCAGACACCGCAAGCCCCCCCTCCTCCAGCCAGAAAGTTAAGCAATTTCACAGTGGCTTCCCCTACCACCTCCTCCAGTTCTCCCCACAGGAACAAGTCCTTCACATACTGCAATAACCTAATTCCTAGCTATAGAGTAAATGCTTTTAATATCTTTCCCATATAAATATGACCAGTGCTTCAGTGTATCTCTGTGAAAGGACCATCCATGTCTTTACTATTTTCTGTTCTCCCTCTTGTTCCAGCGCAAAGGCAAAACAGCGTTTACTATGCCCTGTAAGTGGGCATCTCCAGAAATCATCTTCTAAATCAAGTACTGAATAGCAGCAGTGTGAGGAGGAAACCTGGTTCAAGGTGGTATAAGGATCTGGGACTGTGGAGTGCCTGGGTTCAATAGTTTAATATATTGTTCTAAGGTCCTGCACCACTCTATAGCTTCCATCTGATTTCTTAACTGGCAGTGTCAGGAAAATTAATCCACAAACACCAGAGGCTTATGTCCAAAAAGGAGAGAGAGGAGTCCTGTAACTTTATTCAAATAAAGGGAGAGGCCATGGGGCATTTCCCCTGGGGTCTCTCAAATTTTTGGCAGATGCAGCCTACTTTTTATCCTAATTTCTCAGCCTCACGTCCCTCTCTCTTTCCCCGCTGGGTGAGGTACTTGAGAGGTACTGATTTCCCAAAATGCCTAATACCTAAGGCCCCCTTCTAATGTATAACTCCCCTCTTTTCCTTGTGTCACTCAGTGGAATTCCTTATGGAATTTATGGTTCTTCCCATTGTTTCTTTCTTCTCTCAGTATCCAGTTTTATTTATTAGCAGACTTACAGTTTGTTCGTAAAGACAAACCATTCTCATTCCATTCATCAATCAGTGGAATACTTCCCATTGTTTCTTTTACCTCTCAGTGCTAGTTTTATCTACCAGCAGACTCACAGTTTGTTTACAGAGACAAGTCCCTCATTCCTTTCAGCAGGATAGGAGTGTTATAGGGAGACATACATGGCTCCAAAAGACCCCCCCTTTAACAGGGACTCAATAACAGGTTGCAACCCCTTCCTTCATGCCCTTGAAAGAGAGCGCTGCTTTTTAGTCACCACTTTCCTGGTTGCTTCAGCGTAATCTGGAGATGCTCCACATCGAGTTTTCCATATTGCCCTGGGACTGCCAACACTTCTGGATTCACTTTAGCATAAGCTTTATCAGCACAACAGCATTAGCCTCCCCACCACCCCTCACAACACTAACTTGCAGTCCCAACTCAGTCATCAAATCCCCTCCTAGCAAACCACAGGAAGATCACAACTGTCAGAGGTTGAGCATCTGTCAGGGGTATGTGAGGGTTGGTCACCAGCTCCTCAGTCTGTGTCTGGAGCAACAGGAAGATATTGTCCTCTATGCCTCATGTTTGTGAGAAGAAGCCATCCTCCAGCAACCTTCACCCAGCCTTCCTGATCCCATTAGCTGCACAAGTCCCCTTGGGTGCCACTGGATACTCTTGCGTGTGCTGTGGCTAGCAGTCCCGCTTGCCAGCCTGCCAGTGAGGACCAGGGCACAAGCTGACCTGATGATTCCTTATCTTCTCGCACCTCCCTGGTGCACAAACAGCCACAGCCACCTGGCTCCTTCCCTCCTGCCTGCACTCCTAGCCAGGGTCCTTGTCCAGGAACCACTCCGATCTGCACCCACCCTCTTCCACCTTTGGACAAATCCTCACTCACCTCCCCCAGCCCACCCTGCACTTATGTGTAGTATACTGCACAAAAAAGCAGCTGGAGGTGATTTTGCAGTGCTGCAGGGTCAGGTCCTTCTCCATCTGCCTGCTATTGTAGTGCAGCGTTCCCGTTTGGGGGCCTGGGAGGAGCCCAATGCCTGGAGCTCTTGCACGGAGACACCAGCACTGTGGGTGTTCTGCTTCACAAAGTCCTGATGAAAACGCAGAACTGGACTATCAGCCGTGGTCTGCTGCTGTGCCATGGCATCTGTCTCAGCCATCTGAGAAGATCTGAGGCTCTGGCTCTGTCACTTCCCAAGAAACTGAAAGCACCAGGTGACGTCAGGGCTGATCCGCTGTCAAAGCGCCTTCATGTCCCAGCTGAGTGCTCCTCCTGCCCACAGCCCTGCCTGCACCTGCTCCATCCCCTGGGCTGCTCCATTCGCATAGCCTCTCTCCCTTGTTCCCTTCTCTTTCTGCTTCTTCCCCACCTGACTCCTCTTCCAGGACTTCCTTCCCAGGGGAAGGCAGGGCAGGGCTGTGCAGGCAAGGGCAGAAGTTTTCTTGCAAGGAAACATTGAAGCAGAGGCTTCAATCCAGCCTGGAAAGCAGGTCTGGGGATGCCAGAGGCTCCACCACTGGGTTATGGGGTCACCTCAGCGCCTGCCCATCACCTTGTTCCCTGCATCTCCCTGGCCTCCCAGCATATGCCTGGGCTGGGCAGTCTCTGTCTGCCCCAGGCTGCACAGGGACACCTTCCACTATCCCAGGTTGCTCCAAGCCCTGTCCTACCTGGCCTTGGACACTTCCAGGGATAGGGCAACAACTTCTCTGGGCAACCTGTGCCAGTGCCGCACCACCCTCACAGGGAAGAATTTCTTTCCAATGTCCAATTTAAATCTACCCTCTTCCAGCTTAAAACATGGCCACCCATAACTTGTGATAGAGCTTACTGTCAGGATAATTCCCTGCAAACCCATTTACTGTCTCCTTCCAAGGCTCAGTCCTTGCTGTTTGCTTGCCAGCTGCATAGGAGCAGTTTTTCACACCACAGGCCAAAAATCCTGCACACCAGGTAGGGTAATGGAGGTGACAGGTCTGCTAGGGGCCCCTGCGCCAGCAATACCACATTCCATGGAGCTCTGCACCATGCCCCATGGAGGCACAGCACCACATGCAGAGATGCTCCTTCTCAGCTGCCTGCAGACACCGGACATGGGATCATTTCTTGTGCCTTAGAATTGAGGCAGCTCCATGAGGACCCACTGTGCACCTCCCAAGGGTCTGGAAGCACGTGGGTCCCTGGAACTTCTACGCTGGAATGCTCAATCCTTGGGTATTTTTTTCTTTTAACAGCAGTGAGAACGGCAGATGAACAGCCCAGTTAAGCATCTCATCCTACTTGGAGCAGGGAACTGAAGCTGGATGTTAAAGAGCAGTGATCTACCTAGAAACCCTCGGAGGTTGTATATTTGGAGTGTAAGAGAGCAGCGACCTGAGACAAATTATCTGGGGGGGGAAACCTTCCTCTGTACTCAGGGTGATCTCAAAAGTCATCCACTGAAAAGAAAGAAAAAATTTGGGGCATGTAACAGAAAAAGGCACAGAGAGAGATGCTGACACTTCCAAATGGCATGATGGGGAGAGAAACAGTTTTCTGGGGAGAAGAAAGGTTCCAGGCAGGACGAAGGGGAGGGTGGTGCAGATCCTTGTCTTCGAGGGGAGAGCAGAGACGTGAATCCAGAACGAAAATATAAAGCAAGTGACCTGGGAAGGGCCGGGCCGGGGTATTTCAGGTGGGCAGCAATAGCCCCGGCAGTGGCGGCCCCGTGAGACCAAGCAGAACCAACTTCCCCGGTGCGCCCGGGGCAAGCGGACACCCCCGCCACGCGCGTACCGCGAGCCAGCAGAGCCGAGGACCTCCCGCTCCGCTCCCGCGGGGGGCGTGT